>VWYH01002813.1:0-96103 GCA_013399365.1 Pampusana beccarii
CAGTGTTTCACCACCCTTGTTATAAAATTTTTTTTCCTTGTGTCTAGCCTGAANGCCTTTTGGGAGTTCAGATTTGATGGTAATAGCAGCTTCATTTCTCAAGGATAATGGTTTGCTTCTTCAGTAGTTGCATTATTGGAGAGAAACTTGGTGGTTCTACAGTTATTTTCTCTGTAAGGTTTTTAGTTTGCTGGAAAATTTTTCAGGACAGCCTGGGTGGCTGCACTGGTGATCTGAAGCTAGGAGCAGCTCTGTTATCTGTGACAGATATACTCTGATGTTTTCTGCTGTTGCAGTAGGATAGATTACTTGTGACATCATCAGTGGGATGGCTGGTTGGTATCTTTGCCTTTACCTAGTCATCCCCAAAGTCTGAATTCTAAGCCACTGGCAGCTGTCTAAAGGCAGGTGAAAAGGATGAAGGGATCCAGTCATGAACAAGCCCTCACGCTAACCTACCTCTCTGAATGTGGCGGAGACAAGTCACAGCACTGTCTTTCCAGGAAACATTGACTTAGTATTTCCACCCTGTGATATTTCAAAGAGGACATTGGGGAGAGCTATTGTACAGTGCCACTGGTGGGCAAAATGGGATATTTGGATGTATTTGAACTAAAACACTGTTAGCAAACTTCCATTAAACTGGAGTTTTTATTAATGAGTTTTGTGCTACTTGATGCCTGAAGGTCTCTTGGGGGGTTCAGGTATTTTACTGTTTGGCTTTTTAGAGGGTTTTGGTAGCAAAACCACTGAGGTGTACAGTGAACTCTATTCCCACAGAAAGAATAGAGCTGGAACAGTTGACAGTGGGTTGAGGAAAGATGACTTTAACACTGTTATCACTTCTCAATGCTGAGTCCCAAGGCCTTTAATTAAGGAGGATGAGAAAGGTGGGAAGTTAGAGATAATCTTGGTGGGGCTCAACTGAAAACAAGAACCAGTAGTGACTTTTTTTAGTTCAAATGCATAGGCAGTAATTCTACCAGTGTAGTGGCTTGTTTGAACAGAAGACAAGTTGAAACAGAATAAAGATAAAGCTTAGGAGGAGGCAGAGAAAGATGGCTATGACAAAAAGCTGTAATGGCTTTGTAAGGTACAGTAATGAAGTAAAAAACTAGTCTCCCTTATAGTTGTTGGCCCAGGCTGAGATACCTCTTAATTCTCAGTGCTGTGAGTAAACTTCCTAGTGCAGTGTCTGTGATCAGGCTAATTGATGGTGGCTCTGTCATTGCAAATGGTAAACAGTATAAATATTTTTGCAGCAACACTTGATCGTAAGAAAATCTGGTTTTAGTGTGACAATATAGTACATTGTTTGAGTACTTTACCAAAAAAATAATACTTTTTTGGAATATACTTTTAAAAAATTTGCCCTTTGACTTTAGGTAGACTGGGATACTTTTGTCAGTGAAGTCACTCCAGTCTGTTTTACAGAATTTAATGTCAGATATATTTTTTTAATCAAGAAAAGAAACGCATTCTATTCTGATTTGCTAGCATTTATCTTGAGCAAATTCTTGTTCCCTCTTTTCCAGAAATGTTTCATTTGTTGAAGTGAAGAAAATCAAGTTATAAAAACATGTTTGGATGGAATATAACAGTGCATGTGATTGTATTAAAATCCAGTTATTTGAATTACTGAAAAGTGTGGCTTGGTACAGTTCTTGAATATGATCATAACAATACTGTGTTCTAAAAAAGTTTTAATTGGCATTGTTTTCCTCATTCCCTTGTTTTTCTTTTCATAAGAAGGAAAAATGGGCTAACTTCATGATTTGAGTGGGGCATCATAAGCAGAAGAGCACAAGATTATGTGGTTTGTTAATGTCAGCATTCAGCTTACGTCTGTGGTCACACTTCAAAATGCCCTTCTTGGTTTCTCTGCCTTCTGTTCTTCTTTTCACTTTAATCTCTCTTCTGCCTTGTACCTCTAGAGTTTCCAGGCTCTGTTTTGGGTCTCCGTCCTTCCACAATAGGCCAGTTCTGGACTTTCCCACTTCACATTTCCCTAATTGACTGGATTTGTTCATTTATTTATTAAAAACAAGGAGTGATTTCATGTTAGCATTCTAGGGTTTTAATATAACCTATGTTTACTTTATTTTTTCAGTCTGGTCTCCTTGTGGAAGAAGCACTAACGAAACCTGTTTCTGTCTAAAGCATGAGGCTTTTTCTTGTGCTACATTCAGCCTTTTTCTAAACATTTTTTGACATTTGGTTTCTGTTACGCACTCTTCTGCTCTTGACTTTCTCGTTCAGAACTGACTTCAGTCGTGAATAGAAACTAGAAAGGAGTTTTGCTCTGGGATCTGGCATGTAACAGAGACAGAGCTACTTATGTATGATGAGATTTGTGCCTCTCCTTACGATGGTCTTTTCTACTAGGGAGTAGATCTTCCCTGCCCCCCTTAATTCATCTGCAACTTGTTCAATCTTCCATGGCAGAGCCAAGACTTCTGCACTGGGAAGGAGATACAAGCCTGAGATATGATCTGATTCTTCTCTGAGGAGAATAATCAGTCTGCCTTTAATACAATCAAGGTCTCTGAAAACATAGAGTGGCAAGTAGTCATGGAGGACTAATGACTGCTTTCCATTTCGTGTTCCCCCGTGGTGATTTGAAGTATTCTCTCTGGAGAAAAGACTAATCCCCTCTGTTTTGCTTGTAGAGATGTGAGGAAAGGTGACATGGTTTGTCTTTTGTGAGAGGGGCACTGGTTACTATTGTGTTAGCCCAGGTAATCCTGTGTGTCAAACTGATTTGATGCTGTATGCATTCTCAGTAATTTATTTACAGAAATGTACTTAGATAACTTTATTGCTCTTTTTCAATTAGATACTTGAAAAGTGCATGGTACACTTAATTAACACTGCTTGTGTTTTAGTCGTGGAAGCAGTCCTGCAAAAGCAAAGGAAGGTGGAATAACCAGTGCAGCCATCTGCAGTGTGTCTTAGTTTTGTTTGGATGTCCTCAGTCAGGGATGGGGAAAAGCTAGAAAATGGGTGATGGAGGATTTAGGTGGTGGTTCTTGACTGTGATCATTTGGACATTGGGCCAATTATTGGTGGAGATGGTTGGGTAGGGGGAAGGACGGCTGACCGAGAGAAATGATTTGGAAATCATTGTTGATGGAGCTTGTAGGACTGATAAAACAGGAGGAATGAAAGGTGGGAAGTCTTGGTAATATTGGAGATGATCTCTTACAGGTTGTAAAGTCTGGGGTAAGTGCATTGGGACTTTTTTTTTTTTTTTTTTTTTGAGAAGTGGAAGAAAATATGGGAAATGTCATACTGAAGTTCTGCAGTTCAAATAAAGAGTTTGTTTGATTTACAGTTTTTTTTTTTTTTTTTTCCCCAAAATTCTACAATGTAGACAAAAGCTGATTGTTAACCTCTACTTCTGAGTGATGCTTAAATTCCCCTTGTAAAAAAGTAAGGTTACACATACTGGTACAGTAATTTTATAGATGTAAAGATGTGAGCTTGCATGTACAGTAAATGTTTTCATTTTGAAAACTGTCATAATTGATTATTAAAACTGAAGGAAGGAGTTATACATGTATAAGTATTAAGCTAAAATAGTGTCTTGGCTGAGCAGTGTGTGGGATTCAATAGAGTCATGGATGCATAATTGTACAGATTTATTTATATTTAAACAATTTCCTGAATTCAGACTGTGCCTCTCAGTTGTATAAATACCTCCCCCCATAATTTCACAATAACTTTAAAAGCTACGAATCCTTGTGCTCTAGTTGGCTACTGACTTTTAGTAGCCCGTCATATGGTATAGATTTGCAAAGCTGACGCAAAATGGAGCAATTAATCTCCTCCATAATACAGGCTGCTGAAAGCCTATCACCCTGAAGCTCTGCTCATTGCACTGTAACCCCGCTGAGTACCAAGACAAGTTCAAGGTTTTGGTTTTGGTCTTAGACTTTACAATGCTCAATGGCGATGGCCCAAGCGGCCCGAGGGAACACCTTCTGCAGTCACGGCTGCTCATGACAGCTGCATTCCACTGGAACAATGGCATTGTTGGCAAAATGGGGAATGAATGGGAGAGACAAACTGCTTCTGCAGCTAGCCCACAACTGAGGGATTCGTTCCTGGAACACATCAGAGTGACTATAAACCTCCCTGTCCTTGGAATTAAGTGTAAAATTCACTTGCTTCAATCTTGACTTTCCACAATGATCGGGGAAGAAAAAATCCCTAGCATGTAGACAGAGGTTATCTCAGTTTCTTTTCAAAAAGCCCAAACAACAATTTATGTGAAAGTATAGAAAAGTTAGTGTGAATTTCGTCCACTATTCCTGTGCAGGTTTTGGTACTCTTCCTCTTGATTTCTCTCCTCAGACTTTTCACTCTGCTGACCAGCAGTAAAAATGCTACTTAGGCTTGTTTTCTGGATGGGGAAAAGTCCCAAAGAGGAGACAATAGAAAGCCATGCAGAAATGCAACACAGAAGGCTGTTTCTAAAAATTTTAGCTTCATTTTTTTCTGTTTCCCTCTTTGCACATCTATTTTAAATATACTTTATAATTACAGATGTGTTATTGATTGTTGAAATGCAACAGTGAAATGCATTAACTGTTGCAGGAGTGTTGCAACTGTTTTTGGGACGAGAGCCTCACTGATCTGTTGTATCTTGTGTTTGAATGAGAGTAAGGAAATCAAATAATGGGGAGAAAATACCCACTACAATTTTTTTCCAGAAAAGCATTGGACAATGTTGATGGCCCATCTGGCTGTTGTAGTCTCTTTACTCGATAGTTAAAGTTTGGGCCTGAGCCTAAAGAAACTGTAAATCTGTTCTGAAATAGCTAACAAATGGCTCAGTATTCAGAAACAGAAGTCCACCGAATCATGGGTGTCATCAGAGGGTGACTGGAGACAGAGTGTCTGTGATGCCAGAGGAAGCTGGTGGGTGTCAGGTTCAGAACAAGAGGAGGTGGTTCTTTGCACAGCGTGTCGCTGCTAAGCTCTGAAATTCCTTGCCTGAGGATCTGACAAGTACTAGAAGTTTGCATGGGTCCAAGGAGACGGAAAAGCAAGCCATCAAGAGCTAGTAGCTATAAAGACACAGCATGTGAACTCAGGAGTGGTTGAGAGCGGAAAGTCTTCCGGGGATGTGTTCAGGCATCCAGATACCAAAGCATCTTTTTTTTTAGTCAATATTGCACAGAGTGCCTGGTTGGGGGATCACTGATCTGACACAGTGCAGCTGTCTCTGTATTTTCATGTTTAAAAGCAGTCTGAGGAGAATGGAGGGGATGACAAAGCTTATGGAGAAACCAAAACTAAAGCTGTCTGTAAAGCGGTGCAGAAGATCTTGCAATTCTGCGTGACTGAGAAAACGGCAGATGAAATTCAGAATTGATAAATGCGAAAAGATGCACATGAAGAAAACCAACTAATTATATATACACTGATGCTCTCTGAATTGCCTATTGTCATTTAGGAAGGATCCTGGACTCATTGTGAATAGTTCTGTGAAAATGTCAGCTCAATACTCAGTGGAGGTCAAAAAGGCAAGGAAGGGACAGAAAGAGCAAAAAGGAAAAAAAAACCAAAACCAAAAAAACCCCAACAAAACAAAACAACTCATCAAGCTGTTGTATGAGTCCATGGAGATCTTGAAAGCTGCATATATTTTGGGCCACCTTAGCAAAAGGAAGATAGAGTAGAATTTGGAAAAACCTGAGCAAATGAGTGAGGATTGTTGGAATGGTTTTCAATATAAAGGCAGAAGAGTTTTTTCACCTTAATAGATTTAAGGGCAGAGGGATTGAATATGATAGCTCTCTGCAGAGGGATGAATGGTGGATGGGAGGACATGGAACAAATAATTCCTTTCTTAGTAATAAATGATAAAAGAAAATGAAGTCTTCAGAATGCAAGCTTAGCAAGAAGAGCTACTTAAAAAAAAAAAGAAAAAAACCCCAAAACCACCACCAAAAAAACAATGAAAAAGCCAAAAAACACACTGCAAAACACAACCAAATAATTATGTTGGGGCATTTGTTGCTGCAGGTGGTTTGAATAAATAGGTTAAAGCAGTGATTGATAAATTAGTGGGGCAGAGGTCCACCGAGGATTACTAAGCACAAAGATGGTCATGCTGCTTCTGGTTCAGAAAGACCTTAGACTGCCTGTGGCCGAAGGGGGGTGGTGCTGTGCTCTTCCCAAAGTAGTCAGGGTGGGGTAGCAGAGTCAGTGAAGGAGTGTGCCTTAGTTCTCGGCCCTGATGTCGGGAGCAGTTGCAATGATGTATGCAGTGTGGCATGTAGCGGATGAAGTGTCATGTTCACAGGATGCGGTGTGTGCGTGTAACAGTTGAGGAAGGGAAGGCTTTGTTCCTGAATATAAAAAGATGGAAATAATTAAAATTCAATGTAAAAAAACCAAAAAAAACCCCAGAAGAACATGGCCTGGTCTGTTGCCTGTCACACATTGATTTGATGAGTGATTCTGATATTGTATCAGCAAGTGATAGGACAAGAGGAAATGGCCTCAAGTTGCACCAGGGGTGGTTTAGATTTTATATTAGGAAAAAAATTCTTCGCGGAAAGGGTTGTCAGGCACTGGAACAGGCTGCCCAGGGAAGTGGTGGAGTCACCATCCCTGGAGGTGTTTAAAAGGCATTTAGACAAGGTGCTTAGGGACGTGGTTTAGTGCTAGAGTTAGGTTATGGTTGGACTCGATGATCCTGAGGGTCTCTTCCAACCGAAATGATTCTATGATTCTAAGCTTTCAGTAGGCTAGGGGAAGGTGATCTGTGGGGTGATCTGGGGGCACGTAGTCTCAGATGTGCCTTAGTAATGTCAAAGAATGTTTTTCATTTTCTGATTTATCACTGCAAAGCCTCTTCTTTTCCCTGAGTTCGTCTTCATGATATATTTTTCAACCAGATACCAATTTCTTTGTGACATTTAGAGACATGGGGGATGGTGCTGTCTAAATTCAAGGCAGCAAAGACCAGAAGTTGGGTGTTGCCTCCGTTTTGGCAATGCTGTAGCCAGAGCCCTCTTGCTGGTTCTTCCACTGTTTTTACAGAAGCCACTTCTGTCTGTGGAAGACCAGCTGGTCATAACAGTCGTGAGAGTGGGTCCTGGGAAGTAGGGTACTTGTTTTTATCCCTGAAGCCTTTAAAAAGCAAGACAGGAATGAATAAGTTGTTTGTACTGAACTTTCTGTATTTATCAATTTTATGCACTCAGGAAAATCATAACAACTAAGTCTTGTGAATACATATACCTACAGTATATCAGATGCATTTGCTGGACCACAGTCTCATAATAAAAAGAGAAAATGAGACTTATAAAGTTACTGTTTATTACCTCTTCAAGACTGAATTACTCACACTGGAAGTGAAAGAACACTCTTTCCATTTTTAAATTTTTTTTTAATAACACTGTACAAAGCAAGTGAGGTAATGCTGTGTCCTGGTTTCATCTGGCATAGAGTTAATTTTCTTACTAGTACCTGGCATTGTGCTGTGTTTTGGATTTAGTATGAGAAGAATGTTGATAACACACTGATGTTTTGGTTATTGCCGAATGATGTTCATACCAAGTCAGGCACTTTTCAGCAAGAAGGCTGCAGGGGCACGAGAAGCTGTGAGGGAGTAAAGCCAGGACAGCTGACCTGAACTGGCTAAAAGGATATTCTGTACCATATGATGTTATGCTCAGCAATATAAAACTGGGGAAAGAAGAAGGAAGTTTGGGACGTTTGGAGTGACGGCGTTTGTCTTCCCAGGTAACTGTTACACGTGACGGAGCCCGGTTTTTCTGGAGGTGGCTGAACGCCTGCTGATGAGAAGTAGTGAATGAATTCCTTGTTTTGCTTTGCTGGCATGTGCCACTTTTGCTTTACCTACTAAACTGTCTTTATCTCAGCCCATGAGTTTTCTCACTTTTACCCTTCTGATTCTCATCATTTCACTGAGGTGGGGAGTGAACGAGTGGATGTGTGGTGCTTAGTTACCAGCTGGGCTTAAACCATGACATGCTGAAATAAGTGTTTTCCAGTGCCAGTCTGCTTCAGTATCTGATAGAAAATACTAGTAAGTCATCCCCATGGAAAGTATCTCCTGAATTGGGTTGAAGGCAATAATAGAGATTCTGTGGTTCAAACTTCTGCCTATGACAAAGTTCTGAGTATTAGTGTTTCAAATGCCATCTTCAAAAAACCACAATAATTAGGTAACTAGGGGAATAGTCTGTATAAGGAAGGAAGAAGCACTATGCAAGTGTAACACTTTTTGCAATTAATGAACAATGCTAAGTGGTTTTTAACTCTTAAAAATACAAAAAAAGTCTGGTATGTGTATGCTGGTTTGAGTCATTTCTTCAAGTTACCGGATGGAATTGATTTTTGTTTTACACATAGTGTGACTCTTGTCTCCTGTAGCTAGGTCTTTGCTGAGGGCTTTAAGTGTTCATTTCACAGTTAGACAAGTGATTTTTAACCTTTCAGTTTGAAGGCCTAGAAGAATGTGCAGTGGCAGAAAGAATACGTGTTAGAGCAAATTTAAGCCCGTGAGAGTTGTCTTTGTGGTTTTGTGGTCCCTGAGTCCACCAGTACTTTGAGGGTCTCCAGAATTTGAAACAACTTAAAACTATGTCTGCAAAACAAACAAATAAATAAATAACTCAAACTTGTTCTCTGCATGAAAGCTAACAATTTATCCCAAGTCTGTTGCTGGCTTTGCCAATAACTTGCTTTGCACATTTATTCATGCATCGACTAGAGTTTTCCTTTCAAGAAACTGGCTAGCATATATTTGATCCAATTTAATTATGCTGGAGCAATAAAATCCATTTAAGTCTTCCTTCCTGCAATGCTAAGGAAGTTATGAGCTAGTAAGAAAGCTGGTGTTCTGTTCAAATATTACTCCATGAGTCACCAGTTCTTCATTATTTAAGCAGATCAACTATCCCTGCCTTTTTTTTCTTTCTTCCTTTCTTTTTTCTTTCTTTTGGTCTTTTAAGAATTTAGTCAGTTCTCTTCAAGTAGTACTTTTACTGGTTTGGTCGGTAGGCAGGTCGGACGTACTAGTCTTTGGCTGCTAGGATCCCTCTTCAAGCCATTAGACGTTTTTCATGTTTAGTATCTCACATTTCCAGAAGCTGAAATGGATTGAAATGATAGATTACATCACACACATGATAGTTTTGTGATTTGGGGAAAAGTTCCTTTATATTTTTGTCTTTCCCTGTTACAATACAGGATCCAGCTGCCTCTAGATTTCTGTCCCAGTGTTCAGATTCCACTGGCCTTATGAATGGCTTAATCCCTGATAACAATTACTTCTGACAATAGCTCTATGACATTGTAGTTAAAGTAGTGTAAAAAACCCACATCCCAAGCCAACAAACAAATCCGAAAGGTAGTGAGCTCACAAGAAACGAGCCAGGTCCCTTTTCATAGAGCTCATTCTGGTAGTCAGCCTGTTGAGGAAGGAGAATGCTTATTAATCTCATGGCATTAATCTCTCTGTACTTGTCTGTAAAATGGATTACTTGACTAAAAATTGCTTTTGCTGTTCCTTCACGTGCAATTCAACCACTCTTTTAAAAATCTGAAACACAAAGGACTATTAAGTCATAAAGTCCTTTCTACAGGGGCAAAGGATCAAAGATGTAACACGTACACTTGTCACCTGCGTTTTTAACACTTTCTCTTTGGTCTGCTTGCTCCTTTGTGTTTCGGGGAATCAAGAGGGAAGGAAGGTGGAGGAGAAATGTGCTCAGCAGAATTGGTTTTCCCTGATACTCTGCTAAACAGGACCTCTGGAAGAGGAACCTTTTGTTTCAGGACTTCAGTGCATCAGTAGTGTGATGTCCTGTCCGCGCGTTGGGAGGATACCCACTTGTCTTTGTGGTTTCCACAGAGAGCTTTTGTATGGAAACAACTTACTCAGTGAAGGAGTATTAATATCTTTGACCATGTGTAAAACTAAACTGGGCCAAATAGAGAAATTTTGCCAGCTAGGTGGAGCTCCCCCACTAAGTTTATTCTTGTCTTGATTTTGTACAGCCTTAGTCACTATCACTGAATCTGTAAGTTTGTGAACTAGACGGTCAGTTTGCAAAAAAACTCTAAAATAAAAATGTAGGAGAAGCTTTCTCCTCCATGGATTTTGCCACAGGCAGAGGCGAGCACCCAGTAAGCCGGGGTTGTAGGGATCCACGCTGTTGTTGAGACTGTCTCTCTGTGATCGTCTTATTCAGTGCAAACCTGGATGTGATGGCAACACTTTAAGACATTTTCTTCCTGGATAATAAAATTTTAAAAATACCTCGCAATGACTCAAACATAGCCCATGGGTTACTGGAAGATAAACTTACCAGCTAGCTGTAATAAACACCTGTTCATAGCAAAACTTATTCTTCCCCCTTCCCTCAAAGAGTGATTCTCTGAGCCTGACATCCTTTGTTTCCGTATGTGTTGGGTCCCTAGAGAGCGTCATATCAAGTGGTTTTTGTCTATGTGTGACAAGAATGGGCTTTCCCACTGCAACCTGAGATGTGAGCATCAGATGAGATTCATCATGCATTTTTATGCTGTCTCCACAATAAAGAATCTGCAGGACATTTTAGGCATTGATGCAACCACATAGTTTTTCTGTTAGGCCTTTAGTGATGCTGGAGAAACTTAGTCTTCAGTAGTTTTCAGTAAATACATGAAATGAAGCTCAGGACATAGGACATGGTTCTGTTGATACTTCAGGAAGAAATAGAGAATTTAGATTATTGTCTTACAGGGAGTTAATATTTTGGAAAAGCACAGTTGCTTTGTTGTGGCTGTGAGGAGAGCCTGATGTATATCCTCATCAGTGTTCAAAATAATGGGTCTGATTTTGCTAAAAGCGCGGATGCGGTCAGTTACTGTTGCTCAGCTGCTGAACAGTAACTCATTATGCTTCAGTAATGTGTTTATTGTTTGCTGTGATACCCATATGCCAGAGTAAAAAGTTATGGTTCTGGATTTGTAATAAAATAGAGCTAGTGAGAAGAGTGAGAAGCTATTTTCCTTTTCCAGAGAGCTGCTTTTTGAGGTAAGAGTGATTTTTTTTAAGGACCAATGGTGAAGTATAATTAAGTAAAGCTTTTGGGAAAAAAAATAATGAAATAATGAAGAAATAACTCTATGCCAATAATCAAAGACATTTATTTGAAACCAAATCTCTCAAAAAAATGTACATGTACGTGTTTCTATTGTAATAAGACACTAGTCTGTGGACTTCTGGACTATCATGTATGGAATATATTCAGCCACTAGCAATCATTGTTTCAGTTCACCAAATAATGAATAAAAATGAGAAAATTGGTACCATTTTGTAGCATTAATAATGGCAATAGAAGGGTTTTAGACTAAGGCAAGTACTTTTTTTTTTTTCCTTAGGATACGCATACATTAGTATAATGGGAAAATGTCTTCAATTGCACTCTTAACAGTGTGGGAAAAGTTTAAAGAGTTTGAAGAATGCTTTTAGTTCAGTTATTGAGTGAAGGCAATCTCTAAGATACCTACTGACTGATTTCTGAAAAACAATGCTCTGGGGAGTAGCACCCTTACATCAGTTAGTGTCTCATGTTTTAATATCTAATGGTGACACATACACACATTTTATCACAGCTTACATAGAATATGGAAGGAGAAAGGAGGAATTTGGAGTAATCATCAGAAAGTCATTTTCACATGCCTGACTGGAATGGTAACTACATTTATTATGTTGTGGAAAGAAGGATATTTCAACGTAATGTTAATTTCATTTTATAAATACAGAATTGTTTTATCAAAAAGCCAAATCTATTTTTATATATTTGCTATTCCAATAACATTGGAAAATTGTTGACCCTAAAACCTCTGTAACTGTTAAAGCTTAGCAGCCTGTGTATTTATTTACAATTGTAATTCCATTCACTTATTAACTGAAGATTTTTTTAGCATAGTGTGTAGGGTGACTATATTAAGTATTCTGTGCATTCACATGACACTGTACACCTAAGATGTGCAATGATGACTTTTTCTTGTTTCTTATGAGTGCATCTAAATTTTGGACTAAGATGAGAGTCTGGGGCCTCAAGCTCAAGCTTCTTTGCAATCCTAAATGCACCTTTCCAGCTGATGATTTTAAGCTAAGGAGTGACCTGGGTTTCCTTGAGTGCCACTGGCAATTGGTGCAAGGCAAATACTCAAAGCATGACCTGCATCAATGACTCAGTACGTATGCTAGTATGTAGAAAAAATTTCAATTCCAATGGTGCATTCACCGTCAGGATTACCGCTTAATTGTGCAAGAAGACCTTCACGTTCTGGACATAGTCACCAGAATATGTCAATGCAAGTGTTCTACTTTCATAGAATCATGGAGTCACGGAACCATAGAGTGGTTTGAGTTGGAAGAGACCTCTATATACCATCTAGTCCAACCCCCCTGCCATGGGCACGAACACCTTCCATTAGACAAGCTTGCTCAAAGCCCCATCCGTCCTGGCCTTGAACACTTCCAGGGATGGGGCATCCACAGCTTCTTTGGGCAACCCGTTCCAGTGTCTCACCACACTCATCATAAAAATTTTCTTCCTTCTGTCCTGTCTAAATCTACCTTGTTTCGTTTTGAAGGCATTGCCCCTTGCCCTCTTGCTACAGGCCTTGCTAAAAAGTATCTCTTTTAACTCGAAAGTATTAGACCTTGCAATTTAGTGCCTCATTATACTTTAGAATGTTTTAAAAAGCTGTACCTAAGATTTGCCATCAGTAGTAATGAGTGCCGTGATATTATGTGGCAAGGGGAAGAATCATTAGGTTAAAATCACGGTGACAAAGATGAAAAGTTGGTATATCAGAGCAACTTATTTTTTTATATGTGTCAGTTAATGACCTCCTCTACTTCTGAAGCCAACATTGTAGTGTTAGCTAGTGATTTTGTATTTGTGTAGACACACAGCAGAGAATTCAAATTATATCATATGAGCTAATAATGTTTCAAACCAAACAACAGGGCCATACATTTGACTGAAGAAGAAATTTGTGACTAAATAGTCTTGTGGGAACCTTGAAAACCAAAGACGATGGTAGTTTTGCCTTCAGGTTCGTCACTGATGCAACAGAATGATTTCTTATCTTTTTGTATGTAATGTTGCTTTCATACTGGGGTACTATAATGTGGTTGCAGAATAATGGACCAAAATATTCAAGCTTTCGCTGGTGCCTTTTGATTTTTTCAGACCGTTACCACAAAATATGAGTGTGTATTTTGATCCTTGTAAGAAGGCAAAGTAACAACACACCCCTTTTGGAGTCAGGAGCCAGAGTTCCATCAGTGATGCAAATAGCAATTTATATGTATCTGTGTGTTTATGGCAGGGGAGTCCCCATCCTTGAGGCACTATGTAGGTATGAGGTTATCCATCAGTATCTTCAGACCTTAATAGTTCACTCTGGAGTGAGAGTGGATGGATGCCTTGCAGGACGAGCAGGGCTAAATACTGGATCCTGACAGTTTTCTTCTTTGGGCTATGGTGACAGCTGCTGAATTTGCAAATAGCTGGGCTGGCTGGAGATGTTGAAATATCATCTCTTCATTACTGACCTTGCTGCTGAAGAGTATCACCCTGGTAAATCTTGTAACTATGTGCCCGGGTAGAAGGTTTGATTAAAACAGCTAATAACCTTGCAGGCTGGACCAGTGTGAGGGAGGGCTCACAGAGCCTCTTTTGTTAGCAGGGCTCTGCAAGCCATAACCTGCAACGAATGGGTTATGAGGAGCAACCAGGAGCGGTTCAACTTCATCCTACACAACTAGATCTGAAAGAGGATACACGTGTGCAGAAAAGGTTGTTCTTACTCAGAGTGCTACTGCTTCGGTATGCATTGGTATGGGAAGAAGAATACAACTTCCCCTTCTCCAAACACAATTATTACTAGTACAATTTGGTATTTTAGCTATAAGCTGTGCCAGTATAATTAATTTTAATATCCAGATTGGTATCTCTGTGCTAGGAGGTCTGTATTCACCTGATAGTTTTGCTAAAAACATCACGCCCATTACTTGAAATCATTATGTGGCTAGAAAAAAACCAAGCCTTAAAAAGTTAGATAGGTAAGAGTTTATGTGGTTTCTCAGTAATGTTGCTCTAGATAGGTAAGTAATTTAAAATGTTAAATCAGAATATCTTCTTTTTTTGAATAGTGTAGATGGCTCATAATAAATATAGTAGAAGAAATAGGACAGATATTTGTTTTTACCTTTGCTGCAGATATTTGCATTATTTGCTACAAATATTTAAAAGGTGTCTTGATCCTTTGTTGACCATGTATTGGTTTTTCTTTCTGGCCTGCAATTTGCAAAGAGAGACTCAGAAAAGGAACTGAAAAGTATTTTACAACTTGGACTGCTTTTAATATATAGCAGACTTGTTGCAACATCTGTACAGGAGCCTGTGGGGAACATGAGTATTCTGAAAAGTTTCATGCCTTCTTAAATGCTATTGTAGGTTTACTTTAGCATCAGCAAATAGAGTGGTCTGACACCTCAAGACTCGTGACTGGGAGAATGGTGTCCTTCAGAATGAGTGTAGTTTACAGATACTTTTTCTTATTTCTATATACTATTTGAGTCATTATTTTTTTTTTTTTTCAGAGTACATTGCAAAACTGGCGTGAGATAGATATATATATATATAGAGACGGCACAACACTTGCTGAAAAGGTTATACCTCCTTGGGGGTAGAATGGGATTTCAAAAACATTTCAGGATAAAGAGACTCTTTCAAATCAAAACATTTTGCTTCAAAGGAAATTCCCTCTTCAAATGTATTAGCACAATGAAGACTATTGCTGTCTTTGTATCACATATTTAAATTAACTCCTCAGCTATAAATGAAAGGTTGCAAAGGTAGCAAACAATAAAACGAAGAAGAAACTATACTTTATGTATTTATCAGATGAGGAAAAAATTCAAATACTATGATGATGAGATTAATATGGCTAGATGTGGGTAGGGTTTGTATTATCATGCTCTGTGCAAGCTGAAGGGCGTTTTGAGGTAATGAGGAGCTACCAGCAGGTGTAGTTTTTTATTTGTGATTATGGGTCTGGTAGTGAAAAAAAATACATACATGGCATAGTTTCTCTGATATTAACAGTGCCGTGCTTGCCTACACCTGCAGATTGTCCTGCACTTTTGGTTACAATGATAGTATTAGCTAGATAAATTATGTTCAGCATTCTCTGTAGTTTTTACAACACTAATTGCAACTCCTTCTGCTTCTCTGCTGTCTGCTGTTGTCTACACTGATGAGCATTACTAATGTGATTAATATTCCCCAAAGCAGTATTTAGAGGACTCTCATGCTGTGGTAGCTAGAGACTGTTCTAAGGGTGTTCAGGGCCTTGGATGGAGTAGCTTTCAACAAGAACACATTCTTTGAAAGTATTGACAATTCACAGAATATAGGGCCAGTACTTCACATTGTTTTTGCTTCTTGCTGACAGTTTTCCTTCCTCTGTCTGCAAAGAAATGTCATTCATCCTGGGGACTGTAGGAAAAGTCAGAAAGGTGAAAATAGTAGTGCCAAGGACAAGAAAAGGATAGGAAACTGAAGCTCTGTTAAGAGAAACAAAGACTTTTTAATGTTTCAAAACACAGGCAATGATTTGTCTTCTCAAAACATTATTTGTCCCTGGCTTTCTCGAACTGGTAAGTTTCTAATGTGTCCCTTTTCATATTTTATGAGTACTAGGGCAAAATTTCTAATGAGAAGTATCAATAATAATCCTAATACTAACCTGAGGAGCAGGTTTGCTTTGTTTTGTTTCTAAGGAGGAGATACCTCGAAACACATTCAGGGTCAGATTTAAGTGTTGTGTTGACCGAGGAGACATTAGGAGGTTGTAGATTCTCTAGCTGCACATCCAGGAGAGAGTTTTACATAGTTAGGTTTTAAAAAAAATGTTAATGGCATGTATTGTAGTATTGGTAAAACCATGAGGCAAGTATCAAACATACATCCAAATTTGACCCCAGCTGGTGCACAAAAAATATAATCTATAACATCTGCATCTCAAAAAATACCCAAAATCAACATCAAAAGAGATGTAGATCCTACATGTTTTGTCAGCCACCTCAGTATTCATAATTCCGTAATCACATTTTTTCATTTAATGAATGAATCAAATATGTAAAGAGCCCACATATTGGTTGCAGTACAAGAAATGGGTAGAATATACAGCAGGATGTGGTAGGAATAAATACAGCCTTTATGGGAATAGGTTTTGGGCTCATCTGTAAGTGAAAGCTTAGGCTGAGCGCAGAGGTTAGAATAATACCACCTCTGAGATGAACCCTCAAATTTGAGCACTAGCTGCTGAATGGCACTACGATTGTGTGACTTACCTGTGTTGCAGCTTCTGGCTGATCTAAATTTGTAGAAATGCTGCTTTTAATATAAAACCATAATGAACAGATCTTAGAAAGATGCCTTTTATCTTTTGGTACTTGGAAGGAATAGCCATGATTAAGAGCAGTTTCTTAGATCGGTAATGCTCCAGTCATTGCAGAAACCACAGCGTGGTTTTGAGCATACAACGTCCTGGTCACTCCCTCCACGAGGGAGCAGGCTGGTAAGAGAGAGCAGGACAGACATCTGTAGCAACATTAGCTGGTGTGAGCTCCTCTTGGTTGAAGGACAGTCTTCTAGTCAGGCGCACTGTGTAGTCCACAGCTGGGAACACCGCCACTTGCATTTCAAGTGGCCTCGTGTAAATGACAGGAGACTTGTAGGTGTCAAATACTATCGTTCTCTTCCTTAACCACAGAAATCTTGTGCAAGATGAAATCAGGCAATCTAGATGCAGTAAAACTAAATAGGGAAAATGTTGGGCAATATCTGCTGACTTCACTGTTGCTAGACATAGACCGTATGTGACTGCCGTCGACTGAAGTATGTAAACTTTACTTGAGCCGTGGTGTGCTGCGAAGGTTATGGTTAGTCATGCTGGAACCCTAGCAAAAGGTCTCTTGAATGAAGTCCACCTCTGTGGCGTTTGATACCCAAAAGAACTAAAAAGACAGAAGTTTTTTCTAGGTGGGGATGTCCATGTCGGCAGGGTGGTCATCAAGCTGAGCATTGGCACGGCTCTGGAACCTGCTGCTCTTCAGAAGAGCCAGAGCCTTAATGGAGAAGGGGAACCCTTGGTGAGGGTGGGTGCGTGCTGTAGCTTTATATCTAAAAAGGGATGCCTGGCAGAAGGAGACTGAAAAGCTCTGCCAGGAGTAGGAGGATAGGGGCAACAGGAGTTTAAGGGTCCCAAAGTTTCTGATGGATGGATGGATGGATGCTTATTAGCCTCATTCTTTCTCTGCTGCTGCTACTGAGCTGTTTCGTCAAACCTTTAAAAGAGACACCGTTGAAACCAGTGTTTTAATAGTTTTAATAGACTTTTGCAGGCCAGCCTTAGAGCGTTTAAGCTGGCCTGGTGGGCCATACTTTTGGAGTGCCTTCTTAAGAGGGGAATTCTGGTCTACTTATTGTAATAAAGTTCTCAATTCATTGTCAGAAGACTGAAACTCTTGGGGATTCTGCACTATTGTCATTTGACATGGTGGCTGTCGGGGATTGTGGATGGTTTAGAGGCATATGGGGGGTATTGGCCTATCGCAGATTCCCTGGGAGCTGCTGTGTGCCATGGGGGGCCTTGGAGTCTATTCTCTCTTGCAGAAGGGGCATGCTCTGCCACCCCCAAGGAACAATAACGTTCAGACAAAGAACATTTTTTCCAGATCTCTTTTGCAAACATGGAGCTGAGTGTAGAACCCTTTCTGAGCCGAGAGGGAGCTGCAGAACTTTGTCTATCTGCTCTACTGTGAAGCCAGGACAAATATTGGGCAGAGGCTTCTTTGGAGGGTGATGTTTTGGGAACATCTGAGTGCAGATGGTTCTAGCTGCTCTAAAACCAGAAAAAGAGCTTCTGAATCCTAGACGGGAGGTTTTCCATCCTTGTTATTAAAAACAGCTCCACTGAATTATAGAGACATGGATAGTAAATCCAAAGCGCTTGGAAAAACAGAATGGAGTGCTCTGAAGCCGTAAATAAGCTACTTTTGAGGGAATTCCAGGATACCTACTGCATCACTGAGATCAGTTGTAGGTCTACACCACATACAGAATATGTGGGACAAAGACACAGACGTATTCTCTCAAGCAGTATCTTTTAATGGGATGGTCAGATGAGACTAAATAAACAGACATACCAGCTCACCATTACCAAATAGATGAGATCCTCTACCTGTCCCTCCCTTTCTTTTCCCATTATATACTTTGTGTTTTCTGATACTTGTACCTCTCCAGGAACCAATTTAATTAACTTAAATGGCAGGCTATGCATGCCATTTATGTTGTGGGTAGTTTTCTGAAATTCCAGTCAATCAGTTCAGGTCATAGAAGGGTCTGAAGCTGCAGCCATAGAACGTGACAGTGGATTGTGCAGCTTTGAGCAGGGGAGGAGGAAGATAGGAGCTGGGGCATAGAAAGAGAGAAGCTGGACAAGAAGAAAGGGTAAGACATACCTCATACTTCCAGCTGCAGGGAACCATTTGTTGGGTTTACCTACCCATCAAACTTGTGCTGTGGCTTTATGCCACTTAAAACATTTTTTCCAATTAGAATTGAAGAGTTTCCTTACCAATTTGTGTAAATTTTTTGTTTGTTTGGTTGGTTGGTTTTGTTTTGTTGTTGTGTTTTTGTTTTGTTTTGTTTTGTTTTGTTTTGTTTTGTTTTTTCCTCTCATGAGGAACTGGTAGGTAAACTGCATTTTTAGCTCTTCACATGCTTGATTTTTTCTGGACTTTACTGAATTCCGTGACCTAGATGTAGGTCTTCTCTTTTCATGAGATATGTTCCATATCTTCTGTAATTCGTTTTTTTTTTCACATGAATGATTTAGTCTCTAATAAAATCTTCAACTAAGAAAAAATAGATAAGTGGAAGTCAAACCGCAACAAAATACTGAGTATCAGTTATATGGGACTCAGATTTAAAATGTGGAGTAAACTTCACTGCTTTATTGCATGCAGTTGTTCCTGTGGACATTCAGATTAGAGCTAGAAGAGATGAGCCATAAATACAATGGTCTCTAGAAGCCATGACTAAGAGGGAAAGGCAGGTCAAATATTAACCAACAATTTTAGCCTCGGTCCCATGAGGATTATACACAAACAGCTAAATATATTCTCCTAAATTCAGACAAATTAATTAAGGCCAGAGAGAATTTTATGTGGTTCAGAGTCCACTAGGAAAAGCAAAGTCATGGAATTTCATAAGTCTGATTTCTTGTTCTCAGTTAAGAAATTGACTTGAATGACTGATAACCTCAACAATCTGTTGACCAGAACAAGTAGCCCTGTCATGCAAGACTGAAGACTTTTCTTCACTGTTGAAGATCCTTCTCTCTGTAATGGAAACTCTGGAAAACCTACCTTTTAAATTTTGGAGCAGTGGACTTCCTATGTACCCTGTTCTTTTAAAATTTGTGTTCCTCAAGTCGTAACAAAATCCACCAACAGCTAGACCTCTTTTTAGTGGTACAGGTATTAGTGGTGCAGGGATCCTGCACTTAGACTTTAGAACATCTGTTGGGGAGTGGTTCTTTCTATGCTGCTAAGGCAGAGATTGAACAAAAATCTCTGAGAATCACATATATCTGCAGCCAGCTCAGGCTTTTGGCTGAGTAACCTCACCACTGGCCCTCAGTAGCCTTTTGTATACAACTTTGGTGCAGCTATTTCAGGGCTCCTTTTCCCCCTACGTGCGAACTCATAACTACGCTTGCTCTTTGGATGGGCCTAGACTCTGGGGTTTTTGTCTTTAAATTGTTGTTACTTATAATTAATGGTAAATGAAAATGTTCAGTGGGTGCCGGAATGGCTGGTGGTGAGAAAGGACCAGGGGCAAGCAGTCCCACTGACAGGGAAAGGCCTAGAGCACTGTGACCTGGGGGCAGTGAAGGTACGACCTGCAGAGTCAAAAACCTTGGTACCAGGGAAACAGGGGGACAGAGACGGGGTCACGCAGGACAGCAGATGGAGATGAAGAATGGGAAATGCTTTTAATGGGGTGCTCATGGAAAATGAGGAGCGTGAGGAAAAGGGGGGATTGGGAATGTGTTACAGCAGTTACACTGGTTTGAGCTGTCAGTGTGGTGTGACAGCCAGTGAACGGGATCCACATTTCTGCTGTTTCTTACACATTCTTGTCATATTGGCTGGTTTGCAGACATATATCAGAGCATTCATTTAAACGTTTGTATTTATATCTGAAATCTGCTCTAGATGAATTTGTAGGTCCTTCAGCATAGACATTTTCTTCCTTTGTCTTTGCAGAAGCAAAAATCAACCCACAAACTTTCATATTTCTTAACTAATTTTGTATTGAGATGTTTATTACATCTTTCTTGCCTGGGGAAAATCCCATTTGTCTCGAGCGCACAGTAGTTTCTTCTGTTTCCTGTGAAAAGCTGTTCTCAGTAGGCTGTGCTTCAAAGATATTTGCTCTAAAATGCAGGCTCAACAAAAGCCATGCAGTTTGTTCTGTCCTATCTGCTTTAGGCGATCGCATAGTGAGAGCTTCTCCTAAGACAAACAATGCATTCTAAAAGCTGAGTATCTTTATAAAGGTGTTAATGGAGAAGTGTAAATGAAAAGAAATTCAGTTGATGATATCTTTTTAACCTACTTTTTAAACTTATTTTAAACTTCAAGTAAGTAGAAGGGTTGGAAAGGAAGGATGAGGAAAAGGATCTCTCGCCTTTTTTTTTTTCTCTCTCTTCCCAGCTTGTTTACTCTGTCCATGTGCCAGCACAGTGTGGGTATTCAGTTTCACTCTTTTCATAAGAGTTTTATGGAGACATGTACTGATTTTTTTTTAAATTTCTATGATTATTGCTTATGTTAGTAAGGGATGTGAAACCTGTCAAAAAAAAAGTAGAGGATCCATACTGTAAAGCCACAGACAGTATCCCAGGGTATTTAGGGCCGGATGTGGGACTTGCCCCATTTCAAACCAACTTTAGATTGGTTTGATTTCAACCTAACATAGTCCCTTTGCAGAGATGGCTGCAACAACCTGTATGTCTTTGAACTGCTCTAAGGGTGACTCCAGGGCATGATAAACTACTGTTGGCTGATCATCAGAATAGGTTTACAACTTTTAACTTCAGCAGTACACAGGCCTTTCACATCATGTATGCTGGGTAACATATGACGGAGGGAACAGGGTAATGATTCTCTAAATATCTGATCGATCACAGGAAATAGCTGGCACACAGTCATTGCTAATCTTTAATCTGAGATTGAATGCATGGGAGAATTTTCTTCTTCTCTCCTTGGTTATAATCTGGCCTTGATTTTTTTTTTTTTTTACTCTAGATAACATCTGATAAGAGATTAAGGACGTGATAAGAAGCTGCTTTATATGAAATATAAGAGGCCGTTAACATTCCATTGAATTGTAAAATTGTGAAGCTAAAAACAGCTCTCCTGGTGTTCTGCACAGATGCAATAGCAGATCACTGAGTCACAGGAAATGATTCAGTCAACATTTCTAAACTTTAAATGTGTGTTTTATGGAAGAAACTTGATGTAAATGTTTAGACAGTTATGGTTTTGGAGATAAATATTGCAATTTTATGGAGTTTGGGATTTGACATACCAGAATTGTGATGCATCGTTGTCAATTTACTGCACATCTAAAGCTGTTCAATTATTGTATTCACTTCCAGTATGGGATATATTTTCTTTGGCTAATGAAACGTGGTGTCATATTTGGGCATAACAGATTAAACACCAGAAAAATCGAAGTAAAAATAATTTTTAATGGCCCAGGATTTCCTCTGCACTGCTGCAGGAGAACTTATGTAGGCCTCCACACAGTTCTCCTCAGTTTCTTGTCCCCTCATCCTGTAAATACTGCACTTCAGTGATATGACGTCTCATGGCAGGTTATCCGCTGCCCTAAATGGTCGCACTGGGGTAAACTGCTTTAGAAGGCTAAAATGTTTCCTCACTCCTCATTTTAATTTCATTAGCTGCAGCAGACAACTCAAAACTCACATTTTCTTCTGTCAGTTGCTTGCAGTTAAAGTGTTTTTTGTATTTTTCAAATATTTATTTCAGTGGGATTTTCTAAAATGTTTTACTTGGTAAGAATTTGAGTGGACCTACAGTGTGCTATGGCTTAAGGGACACAAAATCAGTATTGTGGTTATTGTACGAAACGATTATAGGTAGGTATACTTTTGTGAATCTGAAGTAGCACTAATAGAGCCAGTGCTGATTCTCTGGATTTACACTCGTTTAACTGGGACCAGTCCAGGCCCAAATATTTATATCCATAATTTAAATGTGAGCAGTGCGGCAGGAACTTAAGAGTTCTTGTTACTTCTTGACGTTAAATATCCAATGGCAGGACTTTTAAAAATGGCCGGGGCGAACACCAGCATGATTGACAAATTCCAGCCTCAACCATGTAATTTTCATGTACCTAACTTGTCCTCACAAGAATATAATCCCAGGAGACAGTGTCTGCTGGTGTGTGGGAATTGGTGTTTGTACTGGAGACAGTGGAAGAACTGTCCTGAGGAGGGGGAAAGAGGGTGGCTGGGTGGGCATCTGACAGCTGGCCAAGGTCGAACCACCGCAGCTGGGTTCTATGGGTTGTGGTGACTGTAAATGTTCTAATGCAACCAAATACCTGCTATGTAATTCCTGATGATGAGTTCTTTGGTGTCAGATTATTTTCAATGGAAATGTAAAAAGAAGCAGAGGAGGGAAGCAGACCTAATATTGAATAGATACTCAAATGGCAAAGCAAACACAAGTAACTTTCACTGAAAATTATCTCAAAAGGTTTGTAATGACTGTGTGTCTTTATATATATATGTATGTATGTATATTTGTGTATATATATATATATACAAATATACATACATACATATATATATGTATGTATGTATATTTGTGTGTATATATATATACACAAATATACATACATACATATATATATATATGTGTGTGTTTCATTTCCAGGGTGACTTTTTATAGTAAAAAACAATAAACAGTTAAAAAAAATCACAATGCAGGTGACATGTAGCAAAAAGATCAAAGTGTTAAAGATGAAAATGTTTCCTTTGTTCAACAGCATGTAACAGCTAGCTTTGAAACTTCAGTCCTGAGCTTTTTGCATTTCCTTTTAAAATATTTAAGCTAAGTATTAATGTCGCCACCTGGAATTGCACACAGTGTCTTTGAAAGAGCAGAAAAAATGTATCCTTCTAGGGCTTATATTATGTATTCAGTTTTGTAACTTATGGCATCCTTTTTTTGAAAATGGTAATATTCTCTGTGAAATTTCACAGGCAATAGTTGGCCAGAAATAAATTATTTTTACAATAAAACAAAAAAATCCATAAGATTCACTGATACATGCAATTAATTGAATCTTAATGAAGCTACTATTAATTAACTTGTAAAACTTGCGTGCCTCACTAACCTATAAATCCTTTTCAATGTACCTATTTCCAAACAATATTCACTTTTCCTGCAGAGTACTTATTACTACTAATATCAAATTGGCTTAAAGTAAATAATTTAAGGACTGTCATAGCTAAGGTTGAATATAGAAATTGTTCAAAATGTATATACATAGAAAATACTGTGACCCATGGTTTATCAGACTAGCTCAACAGACAAAAAGCTGACTTTTTTTTTTTTTTTAGTATACAGCTTCCTTAAATTCTTATGGGTCTGTCAAAGCCAAAGTAGTTACAGCAGCAAATCTAAAAATACATATGGCAAGTGGAAGATAGTGGAAAAAAAGATTCAAAAGATTCTGCATGAAACACAGGACAGACTTCTTTATCTCTCTTTCATCTAATCCAATTTTAGATGTATCCTGAATTATGTAATCTGCCTCTTTAAGCTAAATTGTAGTAAAATGAGTCTGCAATAGTAGAACAAACCATTAGGGAGGAAAATGTTAAGCTCCTGTTTAAGAACCATTCGTGGAATTA
Source organism: Pampusana beccarii (assembly GCA_013399365.1). NCBI lineage: Eukaryota > Metazoa > Chordata > Aves > Columbiformes > Columbidae > Pampusana > Pampusana beccarii. Next base: position 24,082 of record VWYH01002813.1, read on the forward strand.
TCCGTCGTAATGAAGCTAATTGAAATTCATCAAGAACGAGTGCCAAGTCACGTGCCTGGGAAGGAGGGATCCCGCAGAGGAGCACAGGCTGGGAACAGAGTGACGGGGAACAGCTCTGGGGAAGGGACCTGAGGGGCCCGGTGGACATCAGGCTGGACAAGGTGCAGCGGTCTGTCCTGGCAGCGAGGGATGCCAACAGCATCCTGGGCTGTAGCAACAGGAGTGCCGTCAGCAGGTGGAGGGAAGTGGTTATCCCCATTTACTCAGCACCTGTTAGACCACAGTTGGATGCTGCGTTCATTTTTGGGCTCTTGAAAACAAGAAAACCAGTGGTAAACTGGTGTGAGTTCAGTGGAAGGCCACAGCCAGGGGGCTGGAGTGCTTGCCCTGTGGAGGGAGGCTGAGGGAGCAGCGCTTGTTCTGCCTGGGGAACAGATAGAGTCATAGAATCATGTTGGTCAGAAGAGACCCTCAAGATCATCGAGTCCAACCGTAACTTAACTCTGGCACTAAACCACGTCGATAAGCACCTTGTCTAAATGCCTTTTAAACCCCTCCAGGGATGGTGACTCCACCAATTCCCTGGGCAGCCTGTTCCAGTGCCTGACAACCCTCTCTGTGAAGAATTAGGGCCCTGGGTGTTCTCCCAGCTGTGACAAGGTCACCAGGGGTCCTGGCACTTCTCAGTGGCTCCATGTGGAAGAACAAGAGGCAGCAAACAGAAGTGGAAACAAGAGAGGTTCACACTGGGTGTGAGGAGAAACCTTTTCACTGTGAACAGACTCAGATACTGGAAAAGGTTGTCCAGAGGAGGTCGTGCGCTCTCAATCCTTGGAAGATTTTTGGGACCAGGTTGGATGAAACCCTGTGCAGCTGCATGGCTCATTCTGCTTTAAGGAGGACATTGGAGTAGGTGACCTCTTGAGATCTCCTCTAACTTGAATTATCCAGTGATTCCGTGTGATTTTATTATTACTGTTACTTTCTGTAAGAGATTGAAAGACTGTTGTAAAAAGTGTCCTTCCAGAGTTTATGTTCAGTCTCATTTCAGTCTTAAGTACTTTTCACTTGTGCTGAATGTAATTTGATGTACATGAAACAAATTGTGTGTGGCACAGAAGAATTCAAAGTTTTTGATTCTGTGATCTCAAGGCATTTAGATAATTACATATTTTTCCTCAAATAAAAATACTCCCCTGCTCATTTTGCAAATATTTATTCATCTCCTCTGTTTTAATTGGAGGTTAAATGAATGGAGCATGACTTCTTTATCAAATAAATACTTATTTTAGAAATTAAGGGTATAATTTGAAAATAAAAGGTAATTTTTGAGTTGAACAGACTACTTGTATTCAACCACTGTTCTTTATCTATTTTCACTTTATGTCTTAGCTGTTTAGAAGGATTTAAGAATATATTCCTAAACTCAGTGTAAGACCCAGTAATTACGCTTTCTGGTTGGAAAGTTAAGTTCTTGAACAGACCTTACAATAGGCTCAAGTGAGCTAAAAATAAATTCCAGGCAGTTCATATTAACTGGGTAATAACAGGCAACAGCAAAAAAAGCAGTATCCAGCTATGATGAAAACAGGAAGTCCATTACACAAGCTGCCCTTTCCAGATAGGTATGAATTCTTAAAGGTTTAACTAAAATAATAATCCCCCATAGTTTTTAATAAAAGCAGAGAGTTGCCTATTGTTCATAGCTCAGTGGAGATGAAAAACATGCACCCCGGTACATTGTGGCAGATCTGCTCTGTTCTGGGAAACAACACTCTTTCCATTTAGTTATTGGTAACCGTGATTTCAATTTTAAGTCACTATGGATTTGATACTGCAGAGGGGCTGAGCATCTGAGCCTTATCCAGCAAAGCTGCATAATGCTGTTAAGCCTGGGAACATGGTGAGATTGAGATAATAGGATCATGGTATGTCCTGAGTTGGAAGGGACCCACAAGGATCATTGAGTCCATGTCCTGCCCCTGCATAGGACAACCCCACAGTTCACACCATGTGTCTGAGGGCCTTGTCCGGTCTCTTCTTGAACACTGTCAGGCCTGGGGCCGTGACACCTCCCTGGGGAGCCTGTTCCAGTGTCCACCACCCTTTGGGGGAAGAACCTTTTCCTCATGTCCAACCTGAACCTCCCTGGCACATCTTCCTGACATTCCCTTGGGTTCTGTCACTGGTCACTAAAGAGTTCAGTGCCTGCCCTTCCTTCTCCCCTTGTGAGGAAGCTGTAGCCGCCATGAGGTCTCCCCTCAGCCTTCTCTTCTCCAGGCTGAACAAACCAAGTGACTTTGGTTGCTCCTCGTAAAGCTTCCACTTCAAGCCCTTCACCAACTTCGTGGTCCTTCTCTGGACACTCTCTAGTAGCTTTATATCTTTTCTATCCTGTGGCGCCCAGAACTGCACACAGTGCTCCCGGTGAGAAGTTGCCCCTGGTTGACTGGGGTCAGAACTGAGTGCTGAGCTCTTGTCACTGATGCTGGCGCTTTCTGTGCTCCAGCATCTCCCAGGAGAACACGTTCCCCACTCTGAAGCAGTAGTGTCCTCTCCACCTTCTCTTGGCAGGCAGAGGTGGCAACAGGGACCTTTCCTTAGAAGTGGTGAGTGAAGCATTAGCTAGATTTAGACTGCTACTAAAGAGGTTTTGCTAGAGACATGCTACTTGTTTTATTTCTGTGGTAAAAGGCAGGTAAAAGAAATAGCCCCCCTGCTGCAGACCCAAGGTATCTAGGGAAGATGTACATTTTCTCAGCCCCTCATTCTGCTTGTGAGCTCGTGAAGAGTTGTGTGGACAACCAAATATCCAGCACATGCAGCTTCCTGTTGCATGCATCTAATGCTGATCTGAGTACGCAAGTAGGGTGTTTTGGATGCAGGACCATCTTATTTGCATTTAGAGGGGGTTAACACTTTCTCCAATGTGTTAACAGGACGAATTACAGCTGCTTAAGCATGTTTCAGAAGTGGAATGTGCCAGGGACCCAACCAGACTGCAGTGATAGAATTTGTTGCCTGTCTGGGAAAGAAGGGTCATGCCTCAGCTTGGCTGTGGCCTTTCTTCTGTCCTGTAGTGCTGGCTGATCACTGCTGCCCTCTCACCACTCTTTTCCCTGCACCACTGGGATAGAATCATAGAATCATTCAAGTTGGAAAAGACCTTTAAGATGATCGAGTCCCACTGTTAACCTACCACTGTCACTAAACCAGGTCCCAAAGAACCTCATCTACATGTCTTTTAAACACCTCCAGGGATGACAACTCCACCACTTCCCTGGGCAGCCTGTTCCAGTGCCTGACAACCCTTTCAATGAAGAAATTTTTCCTAATATCTGATCTAAACCTCCCCTGGCACAACTTGAGGCCATTTCTTCTCATCCTATAACTTGCTACGTGGGAGAAGAGACCAACACCCACCTCGCTACAACCTCCTTCCAGGTAGCTGTAGACAGCAATAAGGCCTCCCCTCAGCCTCCTTTTCTTCAGGATAAACAACCCCAGTTCTCTCAGCTGCTCCTCATGAGACTTTCTCTCCAGACCCCTCACCAGACTCTGCAGGGAAGCTCTCCCCCACCTTTCAGGAGACCACTCTTCCACAGTGTGGTTCTGCCTCCAAGGCCTGTAATAGGAATCTATGTGCATATGGTAAACGTGTTGTAACACAACTCTCTCTCACCCTGTGCGTTCAGCGTGCATTTGCATGACAAAAGAAATGTCAGTTTGTATTTCTCTCGCCAAATGAAATCATGTTAGACTTTTATGTTTGCTCTGATTTGGGTGCTTTTCATCTAATGCTGCCAATCCAATAAAATGACCTCTGAAATTAAGACATTTGTAAGTCAAAATTGACTATTTCCACCCAACAGGATAGAATGCAGTCATGTTATTAAACAATGGCAATGTTAATTTACTGTTAATAAATTCTTCATGGAAGCTAAACACATTAGACAGTCTATGCAGATAATACTGGTATTAAACCCAGACCCATGTATGAACTACTGCCATTATGTTCTTATCACACACTGGAAAAAGCTGGTACTTTGTGTATTAGTTAAATGACTGTATAGTCTGCAAAGGCTCCTTATCATGTTTCAAAAATATGTAACCATAATGATTCTTGTGATATATTACAGGAGAAAAAGTCTTTGTAAACTGAATGTTTCCTGTGGAATCTCCTCAGGTTTAATAGTTGGAAGTCACCTCAGTCCCTACTTAATTTGTCTATGTTTAGCTTATGGATTACAGTAAGTACTTCCTCTTCTAACCAAATCTTGCTCCAGTATATTTATTTTTGTTGCTGCTCTTGCTGTGCTAAGTCCAGCCTGGATTGCTGTGCTTGGTACCAACACATGGGAAGATGCAGTTCTCTCATTCTCGAAGGCTAAAATGGAAAGCCTCCAGATGAGGGGAAAGAGAAGATGATATCTATGCAAAATTATCACAGTGATGTGTTGACATAACCTCTTTTTTACTGTGTAGCACTTTATTTACATCAAAAACATCTAGTTTTAACATTTTGTCAAGGAAAGTTTCATGATAGTGATGTGGAAAAGAGGATTGCTGGGTTTTGCTATGATTGAGAAAAAAAGAGGAAAACTAGGAAAACAGGAAGGGATGAGAAAACGTATGTTGCGCTGGGGACAGTATGGACACACGGAAAGTTGAATGGTTGATGTGTCACAGAGGTGAGGGAGGAGGAGATGGAGGTGACTGGCAGTCAGCAGTGACACAGTTCAGTGGCAGAACTGAATGTCTGGCCCAGATCTTGCTGCTTCCACCTGCAGTGAGGGAAAGAGCTGGCTAGATTTCTTGCCTTGGGACTTCTCTTTCAGTTTTTGTTGTCTTTGTTTGCAGTCTATGAAGTAATTTTTTCCTAGCAGATAAATCTTAAGCATCCCTTTTATTTCATTAGGTTGTCAAAACCTGTGGTAGCACTTGAATAGCAATGCTTGTGATGTTCTTTTGAGTTCTTTGCAATTTTATACCATTCAGATTCAGATTACCCTGGGTGCTATTTAGGTCCAAGTGTGTGTGGGGACAGCTGCTGAATGTCTCTTTGAAGGAGCTTTTTTTTAAGCCCTGAGGAAGCTGAGATGTGACTGGCAAAGGAACTTCCCTATATCTCTTTACCTTCTTATTGTGTAGGACTCCCTTTTCAACTCATGGTTGGATTTTGAAGGCATGGAGAGTTCTCCATTCCCCCGCCTGCCCTCAGAAACCATAATTAGCCTGCAGACTTAAGGCCTGACACTGAGATGGCACAGTCTCAGTGGTTCGGACAGATGAACGCAGAGAAATATCAAAAAAGAGCATTGTGGATGAGGTCCTGTCTCTGGAGGGTGGTTTCTTTGTCTCCTGCTGGCTGAGAACACTGAGCATGGAGAGGCAAGGAGGCCTTTCTGACTGCAGAGTGCCTGTGTGAACCACTGCTTGTGGTAAAGGAGAGAACCCCCCCCCCAGCTGCTGCCCGGAGGCAATGGGCAACATTGGGAAGGTGAGTGCTTAAATAAAGGCATGAGATGGGGAAAAGTGTGTTTGGAAGAAGAAGAGCTACAAATAAAGCCAAAATTGTAAATGATAGCAATAATTAGAATTTTAACATGTTAGGGTTGAGATGGGGGAATAGTTGTTATTTTTCAAGATAAATTTCGGAAGGACTGAAACAGTTACTTTCTCTCTACACTTTTACATATACTTTATATATACAGCACTTACTATACTTTACCAAAACAATAATAAAAAAGTCTTAAAACAATACACTTTGAAATGTCAACGAGAGAATGAAAATTTTCAATAAAATTATAACTTTCTGAAAAAATTATCAAGTTGGTTGGAATTTTTTTTTCCAAAATTGATGATCAAAAAGCCTTGTAGAAACATCCTTTTATTATATACCCTAGTTTTGCCTTTTACAGTGCAGGATTGTTCCTGAATTAATGTATTTTCTAGTGTTTAACTAATCTACTAATTATGCCAATTAATTCAATTTCAGAGACCGATTAAAGTTTTCCCTACTATAGAACTTCAGTGTTCATTGCGTAATTTTCCTTCATATTTCTGTACTTCTTTCTTGTATCTCTCTAAATGAGTCTGCTAATGAACCCATGTAGAGTTTGCACATTTTAAATATTTGTTGTAGATGTAATAGTAACTTAGCTGTCATTTAGCCAGCACTGTACATGTATTTCTCTTTTCATCTTGTCTTTTAGTTTAGTCTCCTCTAATTATTTTTGTAGCTTTTCTTTGAACTTAATCCAATTTGTCTACGTTTTTCTGGTAATTAGGTGCTGATAGCAGAAAAGCATTTGGACAAATTCCACCTGTTATTTGAAGAATCTGCTGCTTTTATTGCTTTGTACCTGTCTCCTACTAGCTTTCGTTAATGGCCTCTGCTTCTTGTGTTTGAAAAAGCAGCACGCACTTGATTTCTAGCCACCTTCCCACATGTAGAGTGATCCGTTTTGTATTCTGTGACTCTTTTACGGTTCGTTTCTTTTGACTTCCAAAGTTACTTGCCCTGTTATTTTTGTATGTGAAAGAAGTTAGATTTGTTCTGCTAGTGGTTGCTTGAGCCATATGGTTTTCTTTCTTCAGCAGTAGAACTTTCTCAGTTTGTTTTTGTGGTGTTGTTTTTTTTTTTTTTTCCTCAACTTCTGCTATTTATTTAGTTATAGAGTATTTACCTAATAACTTTAGCAGTTTCTAATGCTTGCACTTCGTCTGTGAGTATGCACACAGCTGGTCTGTCGAAGTGATGTTAGTGTCACAAAGTGGAGATCTCAAAGGCAAAACAGAGTTCCAATTGTTTGGCCAATATTAATTTTGAGACCTCCTTCACTTATATGATGCATCTTTAATTTATGATTATACTATTTTTTTTTTTTAGCTTTATTTTTACATAGAATTCTGTCTCACTAAATGCAAGGATGGATAACACTGAGTGACAAAATTCTTCTGCATCTCTTCCTTATCCTTCAGCTATAGCATCCTTATTTTACAAGAAAGGAAAATATGTGCAAAGGAACCTTTTATGAGATGACATAACAAACTTTTGCTGACGTTAGGACAATGTCTGTCGGTGTGGAGATCGAGCACTGCTTTGGTATTCAGTGCTTGGGAGTGCACACTTTGCAGTGACCTTGCTGCAGAACTGAGTGGTCAGATCACACTGCTGAAAGGTAGCGCCTCAAGCAAGACGTACCAAAAAAGAGGACTGAAAAAGATTTCTTTCTCGGGGCAGGGAGGGAAATTTGGAGATTTCTATGAAATATGTGGAATAGTCGGGAATAGAAATGAGTTTACCTGATTCAATTTCTGCTTCCTAAGTTGTACATCTGCTCTCACCTTGAAGTCCCCTGCCTGCTGTGTAATGCTTGAAGCCTTGTAGAAACTGAGGCAGGGACACAATCAAAAATATTAAGTGCCCTGGTCTGTGTGTAGACACCATTTTTTCTGTGAGGGGGTTATCAGAAAAAACAGGATGTGAATGTATAATTTAGACCAAATTATTTTCCTTGTGGATGGGGATTGATTGGGTGTCTTAATTTTGGACTTTCCAAGCTTTAAGTGCTAGATCTTAAAAATTATTCTTCAAATGTTAGTTTAGAGAAAGAAGGATGGAAAGAAGTGAAATTCGTGGCTTCATTAGAAGACATGGTCTTCTTCTCATTGTTTTTACGTGTAATTCCAACACCCCTGGTTTGTTGAATTGCTTTCTGTCAATTCATTTGATGAATGAAGTTTAATTGATTCAGTAGCTACCCACTATGGTTTGCAGGCCAAGCAGCAGGAGATGGTGTGACCCATAACACACTGATCAACTCTATGATACAAACCACTCTGTCTATACAAAAACATTGTAATTGTTATTGTGTTGATTTTAGGGGTCATCCTGAGGTTGTCTACAAAACAGTGCTGGTCTCTGTTGGCAATGAGCCTGCAAGGGTGACTTGAGGGGAGGCCGGCTGGTGTCATGCATGATGCACCGATCTTTCTGATACGATGAGTGTGTGTAGCTGTCATGTTGTACTGGCAGCACGTAACTGCTTTCTGTATGTTCTTTGTTTCTTAATATAACTGAGCAATGCTATGCTTTCAGTCTGCTTAATACATCTTTGCTGCTTTAAAAAAAAAAAACAAAAAACCAAAACTTCTATCTTCTGATCAAGAGGGAAAAAAAAAATGTGAGTAGGACAACGTTATGACATAAGTTTTGTTACTTGCTTTCCTCCCACCAGACCTTTCATTTCGCATTCTGAATTCAGCCGTTCTCTGGCAATTATATGCTCAGTCTGTGCAAGGCTTAGCATGTGCTTACACATCACTTTTGCAGCACTGCTTCCCCTTGCCCGGAAATCAGTGCCTGCCCAGTGCTCTGTGCCCTCTCACCTTCCTTCCCCAACTGCCTGTGGAGCTGTGTGGCAACAGGAATGGGGAAGGGCAAAACCAGGCAGTGCAATGATCAAAGTGTTTGTCTGTATAAATTGTGTAGGTTTTGTTTGTCTGTTTGTTTGTTTGTTTGTTTTTTCCGAAGTGCTTGTCTGTATAAATTGTGTAGTGTTTTTGGTGTGTTTTGGGTTTTTTTTTTTTCAGTATATTTGCAAAAATAGCAGACACCGTAGTGGCAGAATGTACAAATTTGTAAAGAAAGTTTGATTTAGTTCCCCTTACAGAGTGATTCCATGAATTGGTAAGGATTTCCTTCATCTCACAGTGGATTGTTGTATAACAGACCATGTTTCATCAAATGTGAGACAAGAACCTCAAAGCTTTACTATAAGATGATAAGCTTTTCCCTCAATGGAAGATTATAGAAGTTCCAGGCAGAGTGACAAAAATTAGCAGGTGATTTGAAAGCATTCAGAAATCAGATGTTGAGGACCGGTCTATCACAGAGTAGTTGGACAAAGAAACAAAAATCTGTAACTACTATAGACTACCATAAATGTTTTGTGTTATGATTGAAAATGGAATAATTTAAGGAAGTCTCTGATAAAATTATTCCTTTCAGACTGTAGCCATAGAAGGATGCCAGGAAAACTGAACAAAACTTAGTATTCAATGAGGTTTGCAGAAAGAAAAAGAATTAAAAAAAAGACCCTTTCTCTATTTCATGAACTTTTCACTAACAAGTATTTGTGAACACTGGATTTCTGCAAATTATTTTTAACAACATAGATTTCGGCCATACTAAATAGTTCCAGTAATGTATTTATTTAATTGTTCATTGCTCATGGTTCTGCTACCACAAAAGGCTTTAATCTTTTGGCATCCAGTAATATTTTTGCTTTGATCCTGTAACCAAATGTTGCTAGCCACAAAATTATTTTAATTTTGTCATGATTGCACTTGAGATACTTGCTATTCATTTTGGTTTTGACACTCACAGCTTCGAAACCTAACTCAAATAACCAATCATGTGTTTGCGATAATGTCAAGGAATATTTGGCAATTATTTCACTGTATGATTCAGGAAGATGTTTAACACTGATCTGATTGAATCTGGGAAAAATTGTGGGTTTATGAAACCAAGAGTGGAATTCTAAACTAAACACCTAGTCATCTCTGATAGCAACATAGCAATTGTATTTTGTCAATAAGATGAGGTTTTAAGTGGAAATCAATACGTAACAAGTAAGGAGCGACTAGTAGGCCAAAAAAATCCTACCAAAGAGGTTAGGAGGGTAGCTAGGCAAGAATTTACGCTTTGAGCTTTACGTTTTAGCTTAATTATGTTTCATGTTAGCGTACATAAATGGGTTTTACAGCATCCTTGAAGTCATTCAGCCTGCTGTGAATTTTTTTTTTTTTAAAGTTAATTGATGTGTGTTGCTTTATTTGAGATCACTGATACTCTGGATGTTCAATTACTGGTTGCGAAGGGAAAGAAATGGTTAAATACAACCTCGAATTTTATATAACCAGGAATTTAAAAATCAAGTTTTGTTTTTTGTCTGGCTGAATGAAGAAAAGAGAGATTATTCCACAACATAAGCATCCTGGAAGTACAGGTGAGGCTAATCAGTAGGTAGGGAAACAATACATTGCTTATGGAAAGAATAATTGATGCTACCTGATTGAGGTAACAATATAGGAAAAAAATTAGGGAGCAATGTAATTTATCTGATCATTCCTATTGGTCTTGGTAGGAGGCCTGTAATGGGTAATGTAATTGACATGTAAGAGCACAGTCTGGAACAGAGTCAGTTTAAAGTACTTGGTAAGCAGCAATGATAATTAGCACAGGGAGTTTAGTCTGGTTAGATTGGATTTGAAGTCTCAAATCCTTATTTCCTCTTAGGACTAGTTTACATGTGTTTACCAATTTTAAGAACCGGGTAATATTATCCATTTTTTATAACTTACAGGTAGAATGAATATGGCATAAAAGCATCTTTGCTGAAAAGGTTCGTAATATCAACACAGAAGGAACTAGGTGATGGGTTTAGTGTCATTAGTGTGGTGGTTGATGGTATTATTGTTGTGGTTATCACCTTCATCATCATCATCATAGATTTTCTCAAGATCTCCAGCCAAACTTGTTGAAGCTGGATTTAGGTGCTAATACTTTCTGCCAGCTCCTAGTGATTAAACATAGTGGGATAGGTACATACATTAAATTTCAATGGCATTTTCCCATGGATAAATATACTTAAGTTTTATTTCACATAGGAGTGTCCTAAGTCTACCAAGAAATAAGAGTCATTAGGTAATTTTCTGTTTCCTATTGAATTCTGTGGTAGCCTGAGAGGAAATTACCTGAGTTGTGTTCTTTTCACATCATTAAAACTCAGACACAGAGTAGCACTTCCACAAGTAAATATACAGCTTCAACATGAAAGAAACTTCCTGAAAATTTGTAAAAATAATTTGCCAGAGATGAAGTATCATATAGTAAAAGTAGTGATTTGCTTTTGTTGCACAAGTCGAGATCTATTTCTGATGCAAGAAGATTTCAATTTTAACAGGATAGTTCCAACTATGAAACAAAACAGGGCCTATGAATTATTGGTTAGTTTAAAACAACATATACAACAAACCTTTATGTCTGGCCATACATATTTAAAACCAATTATAAGTAGCTGTTATTAAAAAGTTTTCAGGATGAATAGGCTTTTCTGGTTTGCTTTGTAGAGGAAAATACTATTAGAATAGCCAATAAAACACTTATAATTACTACTGATTGCCCTAACCCCTCCATTTTACTTGGCAGAACGCAGCACAGAGTGTCGCTACTCTTTCCCTTGCTCCCAGGCCTCCACAAGAAAGTATAGCCAAGGTGGCAAGATGACATTTGCCATAGAAAGCATCACATTTTCTCCTGCCAGATCCAGATAGTTCATAAATACAGGTGAAATGTTGCTCTCACTGTTTTGGGGGGTGTCATTCTCAGCCTCCTATCAGCAACATATATTAGCAAAGTGGGAAAAAACGTGAAGTTTCATTCTTTAACAGGTGCAGATATTTATTTGTGTCACCCCCCAGCATACTGATATTCTGGCTTGCAATATGAAGGCCTATAGCATTTAACTTGATACTCAAAAATTGCAGCCTCTGCTTTCTTGTAGATGGATCCCAAAGAGGAGTTACAAACAAGTTCAAATCTATTGCAATTTCTCTCCAAGCATTCGTTCTGTGCAGGAGGGATGGATAGACAAGTTTCACTATGAATCTCAGAGTTACATAATGTATTAATTATAGTAAATTCTATCAAAACACAAAAGTTTTAAGCATTTCTTGATTCGTAACTGCCATTCTTTGTCATAAGTGAGCACTTTTGAGCACTTTTGATATACACTTAAAGCCATTCCTGTCTTGCCTTAGCTCAAAAACTTGCCTTTGAAGGTGGATAAAATACAGCTGTTGTAGACTGACTACTAGGACTGCAAATTACTTTTTGGTGCGTTTTCAGATTTGTTTTGCCAGCTTTTATGCGTTTATGAAAGCTAAAATTCTTTTAGTAAAGTCTACTGAACATTATTCAGATTGTAGACTCTGAACATCACACAGTTGTATGGCGAAGGGATACACGCTTTGCTGGAAGAGAGTAGTATTTAGGAGGAGGTTCCTATTTAAACGTTTGCTTGAATAATTGCAGTTTTGAATGTTTTAATTTCTATATAACAGAAGCACATTCATTATGTTGAAATATTGTAAGAGGCGCAAAATCACTCTACCTTGCCTAGAGCTTTTCACATGACTTCCTGATTCTTGCCCTTCTTTTCTTCACCCACAGTAAATCAGTCTGAAGAACAGAAATGGATAGCTGTCTTGGTGGAATTTCGCTTTCTCCAGAATCTCCTAGAGGACATTGCCGCTGTCAGATGTGGGAAATGCTCAGAGCGGAACTGGTAAAGGAGATGATTTATGGATCAAAGACATTTCTTCACCATGACTGTGGTGAGACACTGGAACAGGCTGCCCAGAGGAGCTGTGGATGCCCCATCCCTGGGAGTGTTCAAGGCCAGGTTGGATGGGGCTTTGAGCAACCTGGTCTAGTGGAAGGTGTCCCTGCCCATGGCAGGGGGGTTGGAACTAGAGGATCTTTAAGGTCCCTTCCAACCCAAACCGTTCTATGATTCTATGATTGCTGGCCAGTGTAAAGAAGTGGCCTGTCATTTGTGTAGGACCTATTTATTAACGACACTTTTGAGTTCTTAAATGGGACTTGACCACAAAAAACCTTTTTAGATAATGTTCTACAGAATGGTGAATATCCTTCTCCATTTATTCATTGCCTCTTTAAATTTTCTGGGCTTGTTTTGTTTCCTCCTTCATACCTTGTGAGCCTCAGTGTGAAGGTAACATGCAGCTGTTCTGACATCCAAGCATTTCAAGCAGTATCTCTGTGCTCAAGAAGTCTTATTTTTCAGTGAAGTGGATTTGTTCTTTTATTAATACCTTGTTTAATATTGTTCTACCATTCAAATGTAAGTTTATGAATATTCAAAAAATACTTACTCAGAAACACTTCCATTTTTATTCCGCCCTCGGGGAAGAATCCTTGCATTAAGCAAATCTCTCTTCTTTTAACCCTCCTCCAGTCTGCTGAAAGTCAATAGGCCAATGATGTTGCAGCATCTGCTTTTCTTGCTTCCAGGCTGAGAAAAGGTCTATCTACAAAAGCATTCTCCTGTCTGTAGTTACCTGCATGTGCTCTCTCACCTCTCTTTCTCCCTGAGCTGAGACTTCTTCAGAAAAGAGATCCATGTTGGCCACTTACCAGTCTCTAAAAAAGCCCAGCGGTGAGATGTGTTCAGGTTCTGTTCAGATGGATTGCTTGAGTTTTGTGGCTGGCCAAACTTGCAGTAGGAAGCTTTTGAATGTATTTGAGAATCCAGAGAGAACCTGGAGCTCGGGTTGTGAAATTTAATAGTTGCTGGTTTTATTAATGTTACTGCTTCAAAAAACTCTTTGTGAGCAAGCATAGCTGTCTGATGAATACTGAACCAAGGTGCTTTCTTCGTTTGCGAAAATTTTGTCATCTGATACTTGAAACAGAAATTTCTAGTAAAAAAGCAGGTATTACAGATGTTTATAATTAGGAGTGGAAACAAAAATTAAATTGCCACATTTTGAATGTAGAGATTCAGAACTGTCATTTATCTTGAAGACAGATGTATTTATTTTACAGTTTACAAACAGGAAAACCATGGCACAGTGTGTAAAACCAAGATAAATTCCTAAACGAGACATATGGACATATTCCCCAAGGGAATGTCTGCACTGCATTAGTTCCACTGTGGTAACTTCTAAGTGTTATGTTTACCTGCTACTCTAAACACTTTGTAAGAAGCTTTCCCCTAACATATTTAAGTAGAAGGATCAGTTGTCTGGAAAGTTACAGGTGGGCTTCTTTGTTCAGTGCTTTTGATAGGTATTTACCATAACTCTGGGATCAGTCCTAAAAAATGGAAAATAAACATGTAATTGTTAAATGACAGACGTTAACAAAGCAAGCAATTAACTATGAGTATTAGGCATAAAATTCATCTGGCTTTTATATACTTACTTTGTTTATATGTAATCTTCAAGAATGGTTTTTCATAGATCCAAAACTACTGCTGTTCAGGTAGTCTTTGTCTATGACCTATAAACTTGACAGACAAAAGAATTTTTAAAAGTCTTCTGCGTTGTGTGAAAAAACTTGGGCAATGCTTGCAAAAATATATACTTGCAAAACAATTGCTTCTCCTGCTGTGAACAGTGCAGTTCCCAGTCAGCTCCTGGGTCAGCTCGTTGAATTATGTAGACCTTTGAAAGGTCCTGAGCATCTTGATTACATAGGAAATACGATATTGGTAGAGAAGAGGTTATAGCAAATGTCTTTGTTTCTCGCACACTTTAGCAAACTTAAGGTTCCCTAAATATGAAATGACTAAATTATGTATTACTTAGAATTCACAGTCTCCTTGCCTTCTTATGCCCATTCCCTTTTTTCTGTTTCAGAAGATGTTAAAGCACCTGACAAGTATTAACTGACTTGAGACAAGAGTACCTGGTTTCCATAGTCTAGTAATGATACTCAGGGAGATGTACCCGAAGATGGACAAATGTTAAAGAGAAATGATACTGTTCTTGCTGAAAAACGAGATTTTACAAGAAAAAAAGACTCTGAAGTTCTTATATGTGCCAAGAGGACTGAGATTTCATGAGCTTTCTGAATATTTTTTTAGGTTTTTAATAGCCGACAAGAAATTTTGGAATCACTCCATGGTGAAAATTGTAATTACTTCTGTAACATTGAAATCTCAGGTAGTAATTCTAGTTGAGCAGACTACTTAAGAGAAGTTATTTTTTAATTTGATTTTAAGATTTTTGGAAGAGACTTATGCTGTAACATAGTCTGTCTATCTGCCTGTTCTACGCTAAATCTTTTTAATTACTTGGTCAAATTCAACCAAACCTGAGTTACCTGTAGGAGTTCTAGTTTACTTTATGTTCCCTCAAGATGTGAAAAATTAGGAGCTGCATAGAAGAAAGAGACTTAAATTAATGTACTGCTGAGGAAAGGGTAGGCAGAAAGGAAACACTATATATTTTACTAGGCAGCAGGGTGCTAAGTCTAACTTTGGACTATCCACATTGCATGTTCTCTCTTGCCTGGTTGGAGCGGCATTATGAGAAATGATGGTGTCACATACATTTATGGAATGAAGGGAATCATCTCACTAGTTCTACTACTCACAGAAGAGCTCATTTGACTGGCATTGCTACCTTAGTTCAAAAAGAGAAGATTCTGAAAAACCAATATCATATGCTTTATTAAACTTGAGTCTTAAATAAGGCTATATATAATCATTTTAATTTCTGAGGCTTCACAAGTAATCCCACTTAAATATATAGAGAAGATTTATTGCAAGATGTTAGTGCCATTTTTCTTAGTTATCACTTACTTAAAGGCTTCAAAGTACTCACTTCAAAGTACTTTAAAGCCAAATGTGGTGGTATGGGGTTTTTTTTCTTTTTTTTTTTTCTTGCCACAGCATCCAGTAACCTAATAAAAGGCAAATTATACTGATGTACTGTGAAGCACAGGGGATAATTAAAATAGAAGGCTTTTGTACATGTCTACCCCACACGAATGTGAGTTATTCCAGGACTATAAGCAATGTAGATAACTTTGTATTACATTAATGTTTTAAAAAAATAATATTTTGCTTCAGTGTGACAGAGGACATGCCAGAAAGGAAGCTCTGCCTTGAAACCTAAAGCCATAGGGACTCATGCTCACTTGGCATTTCTGCCAGAGGAATCCCTCTAATGACACAGTCACTGGTGAAGCATTGTCCTACATGGCCTTCGGTAGGTGGCCACAAGGATTCTGCACAGCAGTATTTTGCCCTCTGAACATAATGCTGTCTTGCAAGCAATCTACAGCTGGCCACTCTGGTTGTGCCGGGTGTACCAGCAGGCTGCCTATGGCACTTTTAAGTCTCTGGGCATTCTTGGATCTATGTCTGATGTCTCCTTTGCCATTACTCTGCAAGAACAGATGCTTCTCAAGGCACCTCAAGGCATCCTTCAAAGGTCAGTCTAGACCTGTTCTTTGGCTTGTCAGCACACTTTAGGTCTCACTACTGAAGGTGTGAATTTCACTATTTGAGAAACGTTTCAGTGACAAATAGTTTTCCTTTAGGTGAGAACCTTTTAAGTAGACCATGGAGGGCTCTGAAAGGAAGAATAGAGTCATTTAATTCTTATGGAACCCGATAGAGTCAGGGTAATGGGTGCTGAGTGACTGATGTGGCTGGAAGAGTTGGGCTCATGCACTTCAAACTCGCTGAAGCAATTTCAGACATCAGTTAAGAATGGCAAAGCTGTCTTGCAATAGCCATACCTGGAAGCTATGCTTCAAAGAAAAAAATATGACTATATAATCACAGGATTTCTTTGGTTGGAAAAGACCTTTAAGATCATCAAGTCCTACCACTAACCTAACACTACCAAGTTCACCTCTAAACCATGTCCCTAAGAACCTCATCTACATGTCTTTTAAACACCTCCAGAGGTGGTGACTCCACCACTTCCCCGGGCAGCCTGTTCCAGTGCTTCACAACCCTCTCCATGAAGAAATTTTTCCTAAACCTTCCCTGGTGCAACTTGAAGCCATTTCCTCTCGTCCTGTCACTTGTTACCTGGGAGAAGAGATCAACATCCACTTCACTACAACCTCCTTTCAGGTGGTTGCAGACAGCGATCAGGTCTCCCCTCAGCCTCCTTTTCTCCAGGCCAAACAGCCCCAGTTCCCTCAGCCGCTCCTCATCAGACTTGTGCTCCAGACCCCTCACCAGCTTCATTGCCCTTCTCTGCGCTCTCTCCAGCACCTCAGTGTCCTTCTTATGATGAGACGCCCAAAATTGAACATGGTATTGAAGGTGCAGCCTCACCAGTGCCAAGTACAGGGGGATGATCACTTCCATAATATGTAAAAATAATAATTTTAGTAACATCTCTATTTGCAGCTAAAAACTGTTGAGACTATATTGGAGTCAAAACACCGGGACAGGTATCTCAGCCTTCAAAATTTTTGTTCTCACCTTCGTAAGTTTTCCACCTTGTCAGGGTTTATTTCCATCTTGGCAAAGCCCTGGAACAGCTGGGCTGTAGGACCAGTTGTGCCATAACCAGAAGATGCACACAACTGGCTTTCCTCAACGTGCACTGGGTGTTCAATCTGTGGTATCTTCTGAATTCTGTCAGTACTTTCAGGTGGCTGTTCACTGAAGAGGGGAGGGAGAGGGACCCTGCAAGGACACAAGAGTTTGCTGCAGCAGAACCTTCTGGGACCAGAGAGTTGGTGTTTGACTACTGTTCTGTTTCAATTTGTGACTAGAGCAGGCTGGTAAGACAGTACTGATAATTTACCAGGTCCGGCATAAAATCCTTATCACTAGCCTATCAAAAAAGAAGGATGAGAAAATAACATTTGTGTTATAACCTACAGTTTAACTTTTACTTAGATACAATGAAGGAAACTATTTATCCAACTAAAATTGGTCTAGCACTAAAGTTGGTTCTCAGTGAGTTTAACAGTAATATATTGTTCTCCGCTGCAGGAAGTGGCAAATATGCCATAAAACACTGGATTATATCAGAACATGCCTCTTATACTCCTATCCACTTTACACAGATTTTGAAGCTGTTGCCTATGATACTGCTAGAACCTGGTTGTGGGACTGTAAGATACCAGCTACATTTGTGGGGAGAAATCCTCTCCATGAAGTATTAACTGAAGCCTCTTTGGCAAGCAGTAAGCCAGAGTTTCGGCAGCCTCTTATCCAAGTGGACTTGATCCGCTAGGTCGAGTTCAGGGTGCCTCTGAGTTAAATCAGAATGAGCATATGTGGGTTTTGGAGTTCTGAATATTGAAGTCCTTCCAACAGAAATTAATAACTGGGCCCCAAATTATAATTTTATACAGTTGTTGACCAAATGACTTCAGGCCTTAAACAAAGATGTTCAACAGTGATATTTCTTGCTGACACCCAGAGAAGAGCAGCCCTTCCTGAGCATCCCACATGTAGCAAGCCATTTTTGGGGAGTAAGTCTGTTGATATCTGCTGAAGTATGAGATGATTTGATTAGATGGTCCAGGTTTCATCTACATGTAAACTTTGAGACAGCTGACATCCCACTTTGAAAATTATTACTGAAGTTTAAAATGTGAGAATGTAACATCAGTATTTGTGCTTGCTGAGGATTGCCCAAACTGCTTTGCAATCTATAGTAGTGGGGCAATGAAGCCATAGGTCAGGCATGAATCTGAAAATGTTTCCCTGTTGTTGGGGCTCATTGGAGTTAATTTTGAATAATGACTCTCTGTGAAGGAGGCAAGAAGGAGTGGCCACAGTATGTTGGCATGATGGAGCTGATAGACCACTAGATAGTGGGTATGGCAGCTACCCATGGTGCCCAGCAGGCTTGTATGTACCAGCAAAGGACTGGTCATGGGGTAGACCAGCTAGATGTTGTTGAGTACAAACACCATGAGCAGGAGCTCTGCTCTGGGCAGAGCTGGAGTAACTAGAAGAGCCTTGGGAAACTCCTGCTCCCTTTGCAACAACAGATCAACCACCTGCTGAAGTTATCTGAGGAGTATAATGTGGATGGCCATCCCCAGTGGAGGAAGGTAATAGCAGCTCCTCCAGCGGCTGCTTACACCTATGGGAAGGAGAATGGTTCAGGACATTTGCTGCAATACCCTAAGAAAGAGAGGAGGCTAGCTGATGGTAGTTTTGATTTCTGCAACTCAGGTCTCAAACTCAGCTTTGGTTATGTTGTCATCACTGAAGCCACCGAGGTTCTGCTTGTTTATGAACCTTCTGAGTGATCTACTGCATGTGAGTGTAGATGTTTTCTCAGTTTTGGGCATAAATTATGTGTCGTACAGTGTAATGTAATTCCCTAGGCTTTTGGGATGGGGCTTAAGACAGTACTTAAGAACTTTACTAGGAAGACCTAGTAACTGAAAGGATTATTTAATTAGAGCCAATCAGTACGGGACAGAAAGGTTACTTAGTGGCTGAAATGATAGGAAATATTCCACTTCAGTATTCTGATTTTAGTAGCACAACTGCACCATTTTGCACCCTTAAATTCTTTCTTGCTTCTTAGCAAGCATTAGAAAGCATCTGTTCTCTCAGTTATGCTGGAGCTGTGGAAATAATTATAGGGTGTCAACATACAAGAAGTGCAACATTAGGAAGGTCATCAGCAACCAAAAATAATGTAAGAATTGTATCAAATTAGACTGATATCCTTGTTCATAAGGATAATTCTCATATGTTTGGATTGCTGCAATGACTTACATCCATAGTCTTCAAAATACTTCACTATATATTACAATTTTTAATACCTCTGTGAGGTATCATTTTTGCCATTTCTGTTATGGAACTCTTACATCTGAATAGCCCTGGAAAAATGAAAATCGTCTTCCACTCTCAATGGAAGGAATGGGTGAATGATGAAGACATCATTGCAGTCCAGCCTTTTTTTCCAAAGAAAATGATGATAGATGAGTTAAGTAATTGCTAATGCACGTAGCTGTGGCAAAACTTGGAATGAAACTCAGGTATAAGTCCTGGTTCTCACTATCATTGCTAGGCATTATATACAGCACATACAGTCCACTGTATGATATCACTTATGAAATGTAACAGCTAGAAATCGGTCTTGTTTAAACTTGACTGGCATAAACAAAATAAAAGGCTGTAGGTGGTGTTACTCACAACTGGAACTCTCAAATATGTTTCATCATAAGATCTCTTCTTCCAAAAGGCTGTTTGGCTGTAACAAACAGCTCCTTGGGTCCAAATCTGCTATGCTGGATGGCTGTCTCCATCTAAAATTATAACTTTTTTTTTAAGTTCGGCTATTATGAACCCCATGCATTTACAAGAACATGGTTCCATCTATTAAAATATCGCTGCATAATGCTTTCGCTGCGTAAACTCTAGAGCATTTAATTTAGGAGATAGCTTTGAAATATGGTGGAGATGGGGCTGGTGACAAATACACACCTTTTTTTAGTCTCTATAGAAGCCTTGCAGTGTGGGCAAGGCACAGAATCCAATCACATCTTAAGTTACATATGCAAATAAGCAGATAAACTTGTCATCTAACTTATCTGAAGATGTTACATCCTTGATCTCTAGTATCCTGGTGGTTTGGAAGGCCATGATAAGTTTTCTGGAGCAGATCTGCAGAACTGTGTGGAAACACAATGTCTACGAACTAACCAGTGCTGTATAGAAGATGATGTGGCATCCCATCAACATCTTCTGCTGCAACACTTCTCCGTTGTTGTGTGGCCACACATGACCGCTGACTCCCCAGCATGTGACAAGTCCCACATGGGTGGTCCGCAAGAGTCCAGGAGTGGTTCAGTGCTCCAAAGAGGTTTGGGAACATTGATTTATCTCATAGACAGAAGAGAATTATCAAAGTTTTCCACTGTTTTTTCTCTCCTGCTAGTTGGTGGTGAGGTTTGTGGAAGAATAGGACCACTGTCTTTTCTGTGTGATCAGATGTTTCTGCAGCTGGAGACAAGGCTAAAGGGAGGAGGAGGATAAAACAACACTCTTCTTAATTTTTTTTTTTTTTTAAATTTTATTTGTGTTAACAAAGCATTTCTTTCTATTCTCAATGCGTTTTCCAACTTTATACAGAAAGATGTCATTGGATCTGTGGAAAAACTCCACAACTTACTTTATTTGTCTGCAAAATTAAGATTGCATCTCTGCTCAGAAGACTGCAAAACTTGAAGGTTTAGTTATATTTCATGGTATTATCTTCTGTTTTTTGGTATTTCCTTCCCCAAAGTGACGTTGAGAAATTTGTATTAAACTTAGGGAAATAATAAATGTTCTGTAGCGTATTTAAGGGACTAGACATTGTTTAAAGGACTAGATGTGATAGTCCTTGTTATGTAGTAACATGTTTCCTTCTTTCTAATCCGCGTGTTTGTGCTGCCTTGTCCTGCCGTTATCCATTTCCCCAGCAGAGAAGCTTTCAGGGCAGGGACTCGCACAGGGCTGTTTGCACAGTGCCTGGTACAATGGGTCCTAACCTGGTCATGCCCTTTGGTTGCCACTGCAGAGCAAACATTCCACAACAAAACACTCACAAGTAATGCTAGGGTCAAGCTAAGCTACCAAATCTGCTTTGTGTGTTCCTGTGTTCTGTGATTCTAGCCTGCTGTGATGTGAACAATATGATGTCAACCATGGAAAATCAAAATGTAATCGCTTGTAGACATTTGCAAGACTTCAGAACCAAGTGACATACAAAGGATACTGGTAACAAGGCAAATAGTCTGGAACTGGAGACTAAAGCCCACCTTCAGAAGGTTCTGCCTTGCAAAGCTCTTTCCTCTCATGCTTTCTATACTGCGCCAGCAGGCAGTCAGCAGTATGGATTCTGCATGTCTCAGCTAACAGGAGGGATTGTAAAGAGCTGGACATGAGGATGTTTGTTGCTGATTGTCTTGAGCTACTGCTCTGAAACTGCCTGGCTGGCAGAAGCCACATCCTGATGACAGAAGAGAAGCTTTCACAGAGTCAGAGGGTAGATGATGTTAAAAGGAGCCTCTGGAGATTGTCTGGTTCAACCACTCTGCTCAAAGCAGGGTCATCTAGAGCAGGGTGCTCAAGACAGTGTCCAGTCAGGTTTTGAATATTTCCAAGGACTGAGACTCCTAAGCTGGTCTGGTCTATCACCCTTACAGTAAAAAAGTTTTTTCTTGTGTTTAAACTGAATTTCCTGAATTTTGGTCTGTGCCCATTTCCTCTTGTCCTTTCACTGAGCATTACTCGTAGGAGTTTGCCTATGTCTTTACTAACTCCCAGCAGGTATTTGTAGATATTGATAAGACGTGCTCCCTAAGCCCAACCATTTCTTCTCTAGGCAAAACCAATGTCTGCTCTCCCAGCCCATCTTCTGATGTCAGACACTCCAAACGCTTGATCATCTTCATGGCTTTTTGCTGGACTCACTCCAGTATCTCCATGCCTGTCTTACATAGCACTTCAGATGTGCTATCACCAGAGCTGAACCATACAGAATTATATTTTCGTCAACCTGCTGGAGATGGTCTTCCTAGTGCAGCACAATGTTGCTGGCTGCTTTTCCTGCAAGGGTGGCTTGTTGGCTCATTTTTCACTAGTCAACCAGGACGTCCAGGTCCTTTTCTGCAAAGCTTATTTCTAGTCTGTCAGCCCACAGCGTGTACTGATATGTGTAGGACTTTGCATTTTACTTTGTTGTATTTCGTAACATTTATGTTGACCCATTTCTCCAGTCCCTCTGTACCCTGTGGGGTACGCTGCTGGTGGCTGGCATCCAGCTGGACTTCGTGCAGAACAGCAGATGACAACCCTTTGAGCCCAATATTTCAGCCAGTTTTCAATCGACCTCGTTGCCCATTTATCTAAGCCTTACTTCATCGGTTTGTTTATGGGGATGGTCTGTGAGACAGTGTAAAAATCCTTGCTTCAGGCAAAACTGGCAACATCCACTGCTCTTGCTTCACACCAAGCTGGTCATCTTATTATAGAAGGCTATCAGGTTGCTTAGCCATGAGTTCCCCATCTTAAATCTGTGCTGACTTTTCCCAGTCACCTTCTTGTCATTCAAAAGTCTCTTACCAGATGCCACAAGGGTCTCAGGGCTGCTGTCGTATTTCTAAAGAATGGTCAGCTCCTGGAAAAGTACCAGTTAGGCCAAGATAGAGTCCAAACCTTGTAAGACACTTGTGCTGGCCACATTCCAGTTATTTATGGAAAAGCTGTTATCCATTTATAATTGCTGATAACCTGAGAATAAATCACTTATATAGCAGAACTAATGTAGTGTCTCCAGGGGACAGGGAAATCTTTGCCATTAGGTGTTACTCTTTATCTGTAAAAAGTTCACAGTGTCCTGAGGACAAAATTCTTATTATGGTAGTGAAATATTCTCAGATGATTAGACTTCAGTGGAAGCAGAGTGAAATCAATGCTGAACACTTCTCGCAGCCCTACTTTGAATATTCAGGTGTGTATCTGCAATGTGAAGTTGCCTCTTCTCTGTATCAGAATCTCCCTTTTAAGAAATGCCCTGATGTTGAGCTCTTCTTGAGTTTTTTTCCCTGTGTATTCAAATAACAGCTTCAAATACATTATACTGTTGGTTAAGCAGTGCCTAATCCATATGGGTGGTTGGTGGCTCTGCTTAGGTCTGTTTTCTCTGTGTATTTCCTTTAACGTAAAGGTATGAAAAGCTGGACTTGTTTTGTTCACTATTTTGTTCACTGTCTTGGTGATGGGTCTGTGACAGGATGTGTGAAGATTAAAAGAAAGACTACTTTTATACTTGAGAACTATCAATGTTATGCATGTGAGGTATAAGTGGAAGCTAGGCTGAAGCTCATTGATGGTTGTTGCTTTATTTTTACTCTGCTGCTATGATGTTTTGCTCCTCTGTAGAAAGAGAGGGATTGAGTCAAGCAGAAACCCCTGGAGGAAGGGGCAAATATCTCCTTGAGATCATCTGAGCATGTAGGAGGAGAAAAAGGCTTTGATATATGCTGGTTGGTCAGAGGAGTAACCTCTGGGACTGAAAGCTCTCTGAGAAGTTTGGAGAAGGCTAAGGAGAGCAGGGACCAAACACGCAACTAGACTGGAGTGATTTCTCGGGATCAGGAGAGCACTGTGTAGTGTTGAGCTGCAACCCCAAGACAACAAGCTCTTAGGTTGTCAGAAGATGTAAAAGATGTACTTCGGAAGGATAAAGTGAGCAGAGGACCTTCCATTACAAACCATTTTAAAATTTCATTTCTGTCCTACCTAATAATTTGATTTTTCTCTAGTAACTCTTTTTGTTTGTATCTTAATAAACTATGGTTTTTCACTTGAAAAGTTCTTCCATTATTTTAGGAGCAAGGGAAGTTCATTTGTCAAGCTTTAGGCAAATCTGCCTCATGGTTTGTATCCAATTTGAAGTTCAGTCCTTGACTCACTTGAAAAAGTGATTTCCACAGTGCAGGTTTGATTTTGGCGTTTAACAGTAGTATACAAAATCTGGTTTTGGGTGGGGGTGGTTTGTTTGTTTGTTTGTTTTTTGTTGGTCTTGCTTGAGAAGTGTAGGCTGGATGTTGACCAGATGTCAAACTTTCTGAAAACAGTTCCTTTTTGAGGAAGACGACCAGCCATTCCATGTTTTAAAGGAGATTCCTTATTTCATTAGTTTGTCGCATGCATCAAACATTTGCAGAGTGATGCTAAAACATACACTGTTGATTAAACCTTGTTTTTGGTGTGGAACTCATACTGAAGAAATATTGGTACTATCCAAAGCCATTCACATGTGACAAAAGATTTAAAATGTGCTCTCTTCCAAGTTTTATCCACAACTAAAGTAATATTTCTTGGTAGAAGCAGAAGTTAAAGTACATGCTAATAATAATTCCTCTTTCGTTTGAGGAAACAATTAAACAATCAGGTAGGAAAATACATATATTTACTCTCTGGTCACCATCTCAAATAATGAAAATATCAATGTTTCTGATAGTTGTTTCTTATCAGAACTCTGAAAGAGGAACAAGCTTCTGTCTCTCAATTAATTAAAAAAGAAGCAATGAAACTGCATTGGGAATATTTGCAAGTGGGAAAAGTACAGTGCATTCAAATAATTTGGCTTTTGAAAACATACAATCATTTATACAGATAAAGCTAGCATTGCCTTTCCAGAAACACTAGTAAGTTCCTGGCTTTCTTATTGCCTAACACAGCAAAGCATGCCATACATAAATACTCAGTGTTAAAAAAGGTGTTCAATCATGTTTATAGTATCTTTTCTTCAATTGCCAAAAGAGTTCCAGAGTTACAGGAGATACTTCATTTTATCAGCCTTGAGTATTAGGAACTACTGAAGCATGTCTCCACAAAAATATTATCTCTGCTGTTAACTTAAGATAACTGTGTTATCTTAACTAGGCAGTTGAAGGGATCCTGAAAATTTGACTCACTATTAGAAGGTAGTTTTCTACACTAGGTGAAGATTGCCTCATTGCAATTTCTAATTTCTTTAAGGGTGATGAGGGTGGGAGTGATGCTTTCAATGACTAAATAACTACTTAGAAGTTTTGGGGTTTTTTTTATGACACACTTAAATATCTTAACAACTTACTCTTCCGTCTGCTAGAGTTAATGCTGTAATGCTTTCTGTGAAAGGTAAGTTAGGAAAAAGAATTGACAACTGATTCATGCATCACAGTCTAATTCTTAAAAACACTTCACATCCAAGCAGAATGAACACCAAGCATTTCATTCACCTTTCAAATACTTGAATTTGTATTAAAGCCACAACAAACAAAAGTAAATTTAAACTGAGCCAGTTCCTTTTCTCTAGAAAAAGCATTGTCCTTTCTGGAAATTGCAGGTGTTTGTGGCAGGCTGAACTTCCAAGTCTCCACGAGGAATTTTTGCCTGAGGAATTTTGTGGAGGGTGAGAGTGTCAGTAGTACGTACACATGCTGTGTGAGCAGTGTGTAAGGAAATAGTCCATGACTCTATCCTTAAGCTCTTGTTCTCTCGATTTCTCTAAATTAATCTGCTGTACTATGTCCTCTGCTAACTCAAATGCATACTCAGAAGAATAATTTTAGTTTGAAAATGGATGGTGTCGAAATGTATTAAATATAGGTTCTCTTAAACCCAAACTACAAATTAATGTTGATTTCAGCTGAATGTGTGAAAAGACATACAAATTGATTTAGAAAAAAAACACCTTAAGAACTGAAATATTTAAAAAGGGATTGTCAGTGTTATCTCAATAAATTGAATATGATAGTATAACAGTGAAGGCAACAGGAATGCTGAATGAGATAAAATTAGATGATAAATAGTATTTACCTTTTCTATTATGTGTTCACCCATGAAAGATGATGAGCCAACTTGTGAGGCAATTAAAAGCTGCGTTGTCAAGAATATGGCATCCCATATGGATTTCTGGTAACTGCACTGCCAGTTCGCCCTTTAATCACATCACAACTGATCTTTCTAAGCTGCACCTAGTAAATAGGTGTCCATATTAAGTGACAGCAGTTTCAACTTGTACAGCTTTGAGCCCTGAATCTTGTTATATCACATCTTTGCTCTTTATAAATGTTCTACTCATAAACATACTGCATTTATTTGTTCAAGTCTTGTCTTCCTTATATTAACAAGTAATAATATACAGAGACTTCATTTGTGTGGGCAGGGAGAAAAACTGAATGTATCTAGGTCCTTTAATAAACTTTATAGGTTATATTTTCTAATTGATTGGGTTTTTTTGGTTTATTTTTGGGGGGTGTTTTTTCCATAGTCAGCTTTTAGAGCCGTGGTACTCAAATCCAACTTCTTTATTCCAATTAAGGCCTAGTCACTGCTGTCTAGACTGCAATAATGATGTTGGTTGTTTTCCTGTAATAACCCTATTGATACACCCTAAAATAGCACTGGCCTTTTTTTTTTTTTTTTTTTTTTTTTTTTTTTTTTTTTTTTTATGTAGCTGATGTTGGCTGATTGT
The DNA here is from genome assembly GCA_013399365.1 of Pampusana beccarii. Classification (NCBI taxonomy): domain Eukaryota; kingdom Metazoa; phylum Chordata; class Aves; order Columbiformes; family Columbidae; genus Pampusana; species Pampusana beccarii. The sequence goes on from VWYH01002813.1 coordinate 50,638, forward strand.
ACAAATAATGGACTATCGCCCATTACATGTAGTCTGTTTTTTTGCTTTAGAGGGAAGCTGTAAATTAAAGATAACTATCATCTTGAAAGGAAAGGGAAGGTTTTAGCCTGAAAGATGTTTTTCAGCCCTACTTGGGGAAACTGCCATTCAAGCTCTATGTGTCAGGATTGTGTTGCTCTAGGGAATTATGTCTCCTGTTCTAGCCTCTCACGTCAAAAGGATGAAGGCAAGGGCTGGGGTCTAATGCACAGCAGACTGAGGGCAAATTCAAATTCCTGTGAAAACTAGTTTAATACCTTTTCATTAAATTGGACATTAGCCTGAGCCTTACTGTATTATTTCTTGCCATTATGTTTTACAAAAAGTCATCTGAGATAGCTGAAGGACCAAAGAGACCGACTTGTGAGCACTAAGGGTTATATATCTCTCTTACAAGTTGGGCCAGTGTGATGTAAGATCACAAGTGTCCTGTCTGGCACTTGAATGTCTCTGGAGACAATTCCAGAGGGTTACTGGCTATTCAGCATGGCAAGAGAAATTTCTGCAGTAGCCCCTCCATGATGTCAACTCAGCTCAACAAGTTCATACATCTTTGCTTCAATGTGGAAATCTCCAACTCACTCTTTAATCCTAATGTTAGTCTTAACAAAAGGGCAGGAAAGTACATTTTCACAAAGCTGTCACGGGCTCAAGGTATATATTTTGAGATTGAGTCTCATTTTGTATAGATTTATATGTATGTTGTTTACAGAATCACAGAATGGTTGGGGCTGGAAGGAACCTCTGGAGATCATCTAGTCCAACCCACCTGCTAAAGCAGGTTCACCTAGAGTAGACTGCACAGGAATGTGTCCAGGCGGGTCTTGAATGTCCCTAGAGAAGGAGACTCCACAACCTCTCTGGGCAGCCTGTGCCAGTGCTCTGGCACCCTCAAAGTAAAGAATTTTTTTCTCATGTTCAGATGGAACCTCCTGTGCTTCTGTCTGTGTCTGTTGCCCCTCATCCTATTGTTGGGCACCACTGAAAGGAGTCTGGTCCCATCCTCTTGACACCCACCCTTGAGATAATTATAAACATTGATGAGATCTCCTCTCAGCCTTTTCTTCTTTAGGCTGAATAGACCCAGATCTCTCAGTCTCTCCTCATAAGAAAGATGCTCTAGGTCCCTAATCATCTTCGTAGCCCACCACTGGAAGCTGTGTCAGAACGGGGTGCTCTGTCGGCTTTCTTCCTTAATATGTGTGGAGACACTTGCTTTACCTCTTTACCAGAAGATTTCTGGTATCTCTGGAGGTGTCATGGTATTGTTGAGACTGTGTAATTTGTTATTTTGTTCCCTTTCTCGAGACCATTCCAGGTTATTGTAGATAAGTACTATATGAATGACTGCAAAGTTTTCATTGAATATTAGCAGCAATGATGTGGGGCCTTAGGTATTGGGAATGGTATAGATGGACTTTGCTGGTCTGTTTTGAACTGGAATGAAGGAAGAATGGTACAAGGACCTATGCATGAGGTGCTCAGATGAAAACTTGGCCTTGTACCAGCTGCTGTGATCAGGGGAATGCTAGCCAGTTGGACTCCTGTACGGTAGGAAGAACAATCTCTGAATTTTCCCAAAGAATTACATGCTTCTGCACCATCTGTAATGACAGGCATTACGTTGACTGCACAAAAATCCTTTGCAGGTGCATCTCTGGCTGGGAGAGAGACTTTTTTATTTTTTTCGATTAGGTTTCATGATCTAATAAAGCAATAGGTCACAATATAAATGTATTTTGAATTGCGGTACTTGTTACAGATAAAGAATGAACACAAAATCATATGAGAGGAAGAAAGGCACATGACCAGCTTTGAACATATGCTTCCCACACAACAGAAAACCACAAATATGTACCATCGATGACCAGCTAAATCAAGTGCTCTGTTGGTGATCATATTAGCTTCACATAAAGTGTTCTGCTTGACCACCACTCAAGGACTTGAGCTGTAAGTTCTTCTAGAAAGCTGCATTTGTTTCAGACCTTTCAGTATGTTTGGGACAATAATCCTACAAACAAGGAGATATCAGGCCAAGGAAATGGGACTATCACGGGAGGCTGCACCTAAGCGCATAGTCTGTATGTCTTAAGTTGACCTCTGCTGGCAGGTGAGTGCATTAGACTGGGAGATACAAGACCAGCACTTTCCTCCTGAATCTGCCACTGACCTACTGGTGTTTCCTAGCAAATCACTTTATCTTTCTATGTTTTAGTTTCCCTGTTGTTTCCCTGAGGAAAAATTTCACCTAGAAGAGCTGGAAGATCATAGTAACAACGTTTGTGCTTGTGACCTTACTACAGAAAGTACCATGAGTTTGTTACAGAAAAAAAACGTTCCTTGCTTCTAATCCATCCATTTCCTTCCTACTGGGCCTTTCCACAGTGATTAATCGTGGATTCTAACTACTCAATTTTAAAGCAAAGCAGGGCTGAGTGGCTTCCATTAAGATACATTCAGAGACAGAAGTGGATAGAAACAGTGCACAGTGCAAGTGTATTTCTTGGAGTATTTTGTAGGATCATTTTTTGCTATCAAGGAAACAGAAAAAATAGAACACAGGACTATTTAAGTCTGTTGTTATCATTGGGATTTGTGCAAATTTAAGATTCTATTATTTTTCATAAAGCTGGTACTGCTCTGGGGAGAGAAATGAGGTTTATCTGTCTTGGCAAGAAGCTCCGAAGATTTGAGGGGAGAAGTGTGAGGGAGAAAGAACTTTCTGAAGTATATAACCAAGTAAATAAATAAATAATACAGAATGGAGAGGAGAGGAGAGTAGAGGAGAGTAGAGGAGAGGAGAGGAGAGGAGAGGAGAGGAGAGGAGAAAGGAAAAGAGCAGAGCAGAGAAGAGCAGAGAGGAGAAGATAAGAGGAGAAGAGAAGGGAACGAAAACTCAAGGCTCATTTTTACATAGGATATTCTATAGTAACAAATTGGTGCTAGTATGATGCCAACATTAATGATGCATATCTGTGTATTAACTCAGATAGAGGTTTTCCTTCTATCTGTGTCCATCCTGAATTTAACCCTGAACAGTAAGATGCCTATTATGGCTAGTCCTGAGTAGAACAACTATGACAGCTGCAAGCAAATTAGTAGATCACTTACCAGGTCCTGGGCTGAACTTAGGCTAATGGAAGAGAAATTACTGTGCAACAAATTATAAGTCCTGAACATGATGCAATAAACTAAGAAGCCTGTAAAAGCTGCAGCTGGTACCATCAGAAATGGCAGAATTGCCTGGATTAGAGTATCAAGGTATCTATTAATATGTGACAACACTGGGACCTGTGGCAAAAACAGCAAACAGGAGGTTGGTGTTTATTTGGGAGAGAATGAGGATGGTGAAACAGAAGAGAGCGAGAATGGGAAAAGAGAATTTAAGGGGTAACAAATGGGTGATTAGTGCTGCCTGGGAATACCTGTTGGGGAGCCTTGTGCTTCATCACCATGGACTAAAATAGGACAATAAATCAAACTTCTTGTTCTGACCGTAGCGCATGCACCAAACCCGCTTTCCTGGTGAGGAGGACCAGGGGGAGCAGTGTGCTTTCCTTAGCCAGCCAGGGAACACCTGAGCCAGGTCAGGCATCCTGTGACCATGCCTGTCGCAGACCTGAGGGCACTGGCATCCTCCTAATGAGGACAGGGAACTGCTTGGGAGAGTCCAGTGCAGAGCCACAAAGATGATTAAGGAAGTGGAGCATCTCCCGTATGAGGAAAAGCTGAGGGAGCTGTGTCTCTTTAGCTTGGAGAAGACTGAGAGGTGACCTCATCAATGTTTATAAATATGTAAAGGGTGAGTGTCAGGAGGCTGGAGCCAGCCTCTTCTCAGCGACAACCAATGATAAGACACGGGGCAGTGGGTACAAACTGGAACACAGGAGGTTCCACTTAAATATGAGAAGAAACTTCTCAGTGAGGGTGACGGAGCACTGGAACAGGCTGCCCAGGGAGGTTGTGGAGTCTCCTTCTCTGGAGACATTCAAAACCCACCTGGACACCTTCCTGTGTAACCTCATCTGGGTGTTCCTGCTCCGGCAGGGGAATTGGACCAGANGGTGGTGAGGACCTCTGATCATTATCTGTTCCTCAGTTTGGCTAAACATAATTTCCATAAAATTAAAATGGTTAATTAATGTGGCATCTCTGGTGAGTACTGGTTCATCAAAACAGTCCTGGAAATACTTCTGGCGTATGATAGGGGTGACTTGCAGTATGATTTCATAGCTGGTGTTCACTTAACTATGAAAGTGAAAATAAAAATACAAGTAGAAGAACCAGCTTTGCATTGGTAGAGTGAATCTGTTCCTAAACACCTAGTTTAGTGTTATGAGGGATCTTAGAAGCCATAGCAAGAATGCATAGACTGCATGCAACTGAAAACCTTTCGTTATCTGCAACCCTGGCAATTTTAGCAATCCCTATGTTGTCCTGCCAACAAACTGCAAAGCACAGCTTGAAAGCCAGTGGTAGCAGCAAATAGAGCTGGTCTGGTGGGAGGCAGGTAATACAGAGGCAGCCCTTCACTTTGGGAGACTAGATAATCTCCCACAACCATAGGAGATTTCCTCTCTTGTGTTGTTTTGATTTTTGCTGTGTGAATGACTGTGTCTTTTGGATGGGGAAGTGTGTATAACAGCAGTCAATATCCATAAGCATGCACCTGATACCTCTAGATGCCCTGTGCACCTGTTTGGATGGTGTATTTGAATAGTGAGACCTTTTTTAATCTCATGGCAAAATCTGTGTATGCTGTATAGTTATCAGCTGTAGATTAACTTGCCCTTTGAAAATATACCTGCTAACCAGGAATTCTCCACCTGTCTGGAAATTATGGTAAAGAGGGTGTGCAGCTGAGTGGGACTCCTGTTTGTCCCGTAGCAGCACTCTGTCCTGGTAAATCCAGCTAACCTTTTGGGAAGAAAGCTCCAGATTGTGGTGGCAGTGAGGCAAAGTGAGGCACAAACTGCCATGGGGATGTCAAAGAGTTAATATTGCCAGAGATATCTCTGCTCAAAACTAGACAGCACAACCGGATTTTAGAGTTTGAGATGGATCACTTGAAAACCAGCATTTCTTCTCTGTGGATGGAGCAGAATGACTTTTTCCCCTCCAAACGACCTAGTTTGCAGTTGCCAGGCAGCCCTGTCTGCACTCACCTGTAGGTCCTACTCATCAGGCAAGCTGAGAGGTTCATAAGTGCTGTTTAAAACCTTGTTGGCCAACAGAAACGTTTTCAAGACTTAGAAGGTAGCTTAAGACTACTTACCCACACCCACATTGAATACGGTAGCTGGTATGCCTAGATGCATGGAAAAAATATGAATTTTCAGTGTCCACAATTGAACTACTTCTGGTAAAAAACTTTTGAAATTATTACTATTATTTTAAATGTTTAACATGACTTTTGGTTTATATTCAATTTTAACAAAGTTCATACTTTTCCTTCTCTGCAACATTTTAAAATCAGTTATGGAATTTCTTACAATTTCATTAAGCTAAAAAAAATCTGACAGTTGTGAAGCGGAATTCTCCCTCCTCCTATCTTGTTCTATCATTGTTGTGACAGGCTGTAATAGCTTGTAGGATGGTGGGAAGGCAACTCTGAGGAGCAGTGATCTCAGGAATATTGTGCTTATCCTCTATGAGCTCTCAAACAATGTCCTAGCAGACTGATATAAGACTGCTTCTTGAGAGCAAACATTTCTTTTTTGGAGATCAGGGGCTGCATAAGGCTCCATGGTGATTCTGTGTGCAGAGGCAGGTTTTGTGGAAGGAGCAGAGAGAACTACGAGCTGGTTTACACAATGTTGTCTGAGAAGAATCCACTGGTCTAGAGATGAGAGCCATGCCGGAGAACATCTGGTGCTGCAGGCCTGGCCTTTGGGGGCTAGCTCTGGTGGATTTGACTGCGGAGGTCTGCAGGGATGGCTGGCCCACACCTGCATCATTTGCCAGGGTTTATTGCCTCTGCTGCAAAGGTAGCAAAGCAAGATTCACATTGGTTCCTTGGCTGCCCCAGGTCACTATCCAGTATTTTGGCATAAACCCCACCTTTTGCAGCAGTTTATACATGTGAGTTAGGTAATGAACTGGCAGGCCAACCTGTGTCTTCTTCCACTGCCTTCACTATCAAGCTTGTAATCTCTGTCGGGGAGGTGCAGAAAGGAGGTATGCAAGAAGATACAGTGATATTTTCAACTCTGCTAAATAAATATTCCAGAGTTTGTCTGCCACTTGTCTTGCAGGAGGTAGGATCAAGGGATGGCCTGGTAGTGATGGGTGGCCAGCTGGAGACCACCTCTGCCTTCTCCTGTACCACTGGCACTCTTTAAGAGTATGATTTTCCTTAGATACAGGGTGTTCCTAAACATCCCTAACTCACTGACCTGCACAATGTGAGAAACTTTTGCCTGAATTTGGTTGATATAATGAAGGTATTTTTTAGCTCTGGCTGTGCGTGTTGTTGTATCATAAACACTTTTTTGCTCATGCACATCCATTTTTGTAGGTGAGACTCTATCATATCTCTTCAGATCAAGGGCATTAATTAGCTCCTAAATTGCAATGATTAGTGATTGAAAGATAAAACATTTGAATCAATGCTTAGAACAAACCATTCTGGCTGTCTTGTCTTTGAGCAGAATATATGCATTAAAATAAAATTATCAGAGAGAAAAAAAGATTCACATATAAATGGGGAAACACAGAAAGTCCTCAGGAAAAGAGAAGATTGGAGACAGGTGCTTTAACGGGGATGTTGGGTTAGAAAGGTGGGGTGAGTTGGGAGTACCCTGCATTTCAGGAGAAAACTGTGATTTGATTGGAAATTCCCTGCATAGGTCCAAAAGATTTGAACAGATCTCAAAGGAAGGCTCTCATAGAATGGTAAAAAGAAGGAAGGCCTTATTTTTGTATACATCCATGTATTTGTTGTGGCATGAAGTAAATAGTGGTGGAGTCTTTATGAACTTTGTCCATAACTCTGACTTTTGGGTTTGGCTTACTTAGCTCTACCTTATACTTGTAGAAACCTAAAGGGTATACTAGAGAGCTTGCACTTCCAGGGGTAAGTTCTGGGAGATAACATAAAGGACCGACCTTTAGGATTTAACTGTGGGGACAAAAATTGATTCCATGTTTTGGATGCCCAAGAGAGGGTCTAGAACTTGAAAACCAGAGATGTCAGGTGGGTGAGTGCGACGATCCTTCTCTGACCCTGGAGGTTTCAGGTTGGAGAGAGGTCACTGGCACTTTCCTATTTGGCTATGCACAGCTCTGTAGCAATAAAGTCTTGCTCTGTTCAGTGTCTTCCTTTGAAAATGTAAGGTAGGACCATTTCCACCAGCTCATAATTATTGTGTGTCAGTTGGCACTTTTTTTTCTTTTCAACGTTCTACAGCATCTGTTAAAATATCTGCTTGATGTTAAGACACCGCATGTTTATTCCTTACCGTTTTCTTTCCCACCTCTTACTCATTGTGGCAAAGGCACAGGGCTGTTCCCAGGGTATCTGCCTCATCAGCATCTCAGTAAGTCTGCATTAACAGACCCATGATCCAGAAGAGAAGTCATAGCTAGAGAAATGAGATATGGATGGGGAAGGCTTGAAAGGCTACTAATGAAATGTCAAAGCATGGCCAGATACTACATGCACGCATTCCTTACATTGCGTAATTCCATGTGCTCTTGTGCAAATCGAAAGTAGAAATGTCATCACAGTGTCTGTTTCTTATTTACTCAAATAACTCCTAGCTTGGAGGTCAAACTGTGAACCACAGTGCCACAGACAGTAAGATCTGCTCTGTGCATGTGCGTCTGCATGTGCGTGAGAAGTACTGGAGAAACCTGGGACAGATGGAGTCCTCTACTAGCCACACAGAGAAGGTAAGGACAGCTTGAACTGTGGTTTCCCCATCGCACACCAGCCAGAAGAACCTGGGGCAGGAAGTGCTTGTCCTGTAAATTCCTCATCCCTCTCTGATGACACTCAGGGGTCTTAAGGACTGCTCCTGTTGGTGTCTGCAGGTGTGTCCATGCACCCCTGATGTCTGAACAACAGTTTTCCAGGAACATTCCAGGCTTTAAGGTGGCTTCTTGAAACTCCAAGGTAGTTGCATTTCCAGAAGCAGTAGAGACCCTTTCCTGGGTGAATTGGCTCGTATGGTCTCCTCATGCTCACAGAAGCATAAAACCAGAAGGAAACAGTGATTTTGAGACAAAAGCAGCAGGTTGGTTAGTGCTGAGCAGAGAGGAACTTGCTTAGGGCTGCAGGCCTGCATTCAGTTGTGTAAGGAGTAAAGTTAATTACTGCCTGGCCTTGGTTAAGTGGATGACCAGATGAGCAACAGTGTGTTTAATCACAAGGCCACTAGAAGCAACCTGACATGAGATGGAATTACTTCACGAGAATTTGTTGTAAAGGGATCAGAGAGAGAAGCAATGAGGATGTGACTTGCCGCCAATACAGAATAAACCTTCCTGTCTCTCTCCTACCTAAGCAGGTTTGTTCTGAAACAGTGGAACAAAAGTGCTGCCTTATGAAAGGCACAACCTGCCTTGAAAATGTAACTCGAACCCACAGAAGAGAAATGGGAACCATCACCAGTGCTCAACTGCAGAACCCCTCTTCAAGTCTGAGGTCCTGGGTGAGATTTTCAAATGTATCTCAGTGACTTACTCTGTGGTGGCTGGAACTCCAAAGTAATTTAAATCCTAGTGATTATCTCCATTAAAGAACAAAAATGGTTAATTCTTTCTGTGGGGTTTTGAAAGTATCTTTACTTTCAGTGTTGCTACAACTGACTGAATCACATTTCAGTCAACTGAGTTGCCCATTCTAGCCTATGAGAAACGGAATTGCCTTGTGGCAGGTGAAGTAACCGTTCTGAATAGTTTAACAGCTTATATTCTCTTCAGGAAATGGACAGGTTAGCTGTACGTATTTGATAGAAGTACTAATATTTTAGCTGAACTGGCTGTTTTTCAGGAGAGGAGAGGAGAGGAGAGGAGAGGAGAGGAGAGGGGAAGGGGAAAGGAGAAAGGGAAAGGAAAGGGGAAAAGAAAGAGGAAAGTGAAAAGGAGTCTTCACAAATCTTTGAAAGAAACTATCATTTTCCTTCTATTATCGTTCTCTTAGAAGAACTGCACTTGAGTGACTAAGTTAAATAACACAAGTAAAAGATGATGATTCATACTGCTTTTCCTCATAGTTTCTAATGTTCAAAAGCCAGTATCACAGCTGCAGTTTTCACTGAATGCGTGGGGAAAGGAATGAAATTATAGTAGGTATGTTAGCGTAATGTTCCCAATGTGCAGCCTGTGTATGTGATTACCTAATATTCCTTACCAGCTGTTTCTTAACATTAGTCATAGTGATCTAAAACAACCACCCTCTCTTCATTTATCTCAGTAAACATTGTTCTTTTTTGAAGAGGTAAGCTGTTCAGGAATAAAAGTTGTTCCCTCCTTCCCTTCAGCTCTTTCGTATGCATGTCGTAATCATCTTGAATTGGAAACAGCTATAGCTGACAGTGTAAGTAATAAACAGTGAGGAAATATTTAAATATGGTAATAGCTATATTTGAGTGTTATTATAAATGTGTTTCCTACTAGTGTCTGGAAAATGCAAGGCTCTGTTCTCATGCCAGTACAAAACAAAGATAAAAGGAGGAAACATTTTCGTTTTCTCATTTAACACTACACTTCTGTCTTTCCAAATGGAATCAAGATATCCTCTGCAACTCAGTGTTTGTCTTTTCATTTGAATCTGCTTATACTGTGCAACCACTTTGATTTTGTTTAAAATATGTGTTGTCATCATTCATTACCTGTTCACACTGGCATCTTCGTAAGCATCTTTCCCACTTACTGGTGCTGAGCTGTGCTTTATTCCTGCCTAGCTCCCATGAAGCTCAGTGGGATCTATGTTCCCAAATTCACTGGAACACGTGCAGTGGAGCAAAATGCTGCTCAGGGTGAGGAGAATCTGCTCAAGGTATGTCTGAAGGGGGTATGGTAGGAGGGCTTGTGAGACTGAGGAGGGGCAGCAAGTGGATCTTCTCACCCCATGGCTTCACATACCTTCTCTATGCAGGGTGGTGACCTCCCCAAATGGGAGAAGCTACAATCCAAAACCTTCCTGTAGCTGAAACCACAAGACTCATAAGCAACCTGGTCTGGACCATGTGATGTCTAAGAGGGCTTCCTTGTTTTTGTGTTGTATCTGTGCAAGTAAGAGTGTAATTTTTCCCAGCACTTAAAAGTGATAATTTCTCACTGCTTAGACTAAGGAATTACCAGATTAGTTTGTATTCTGGAATGCATACTGAAGAAGCAGCTGAGATTTCCTACCTGGTCTTGAGCACAGAACAGATTGACAGGAAGGCTTTCTTGTCACCTGTCAGCAACGAGAAAGGTTTGTGCTTTTCTGCAAAAATAAAGCATTCATGAAACAGAAATCAGTTTTTAAGTATTTGGTTAAGTTTATTCGTAAGTACTTAGAAAATGTTATTTAAAATGCCAAACAACAAGAAACTCAAAGGACTAACCATTGTGGAGAAATAATCAAACTGGACACATATGGAGGGGGAAAAGTATTTTATTTGCAAGTTTGAAGGCTAGTAAATGGTAGTAAGACCCAGATATCAAGGAAAAATATTGAGAGAGGCTCAGCTGGGGTTTGATTAAAGATCAGTGGAGAGGTCTCATTAGTATGTAAAGTGCAGTGTATGTACCTCTTTGTCAACATATAGCTGGTGCGAAATAAAAGTTGATGTCTGCATCCAAAAAACTGTTTTCTTTTGCTTTTCTACTAGACTACTTAAATTATGTCATCTTCTCTTTCTGTCAGCACCATGTTCCTGATCAAACTGATGAGCAACACAGAAGACAAGACTTGTGGTCTTAGACTGTGGGTTTTTTTTTAGTTTGTTTTTTGAAAGAACAATCAACAACTAAAAGAATTTCAAGTGATTTTCTCAGTACCTGCTGCTATGTAGCTGAACAGCCAAAGCTCTTTATAGAAAACAGTCTTGAAAATACAGAAAATAAAAAAATAAACTGTAAAAATAAACTGTACCATTTATAGACAGTAAAGAAGCTTTCAGAATTGGAACACATTGGTCAGTACAACACATTCTGCTCTTAAAGTTATTTAATATATGTAGAATACCAGCATGAGGTATGTACAGTCAATGTTTCTCTTTGTACTTCCATTTAGATGCTTCCTGCAGCACAAGGGAGAGATGTATCAACTGAAGCATATTAGGATCCCTGACAAACTAAAATTCAAGGCACAGTATTGAAATACTGAATTCAGGTCTTTTTGTACAGGTAACCAGCTGTTATTTAACAAAAAGATACTGCATAATTATTCAAAGTGAAAATATTTATAGTGAGCACATAAGCAATGAAAGCACACATTCTGGAGTATTTTAAAAACAACTGAGTGAAAACAATTTATTTCTGAGGAGGTTTAATCCAGTGTACTGCCATACTAGCTCACACTCCTGCTGTTGCCCATACATTATGTTCATGAAAAGTAACAGCTGTAACATCTGTTATCGTCACAGCATATTTTCAGCACAGCGTTAACACACATCCTGTATATGCAGTCTTTCTCGTCTCCTCACCTCTTCTACTGCAATAACTACCCCTCCTTCAGTATAAACATGCTTTGCTCATGCAACCTGAACCTGCAGAATTTGAAAGGCATTCACAATACATCTGGATCTAATGCCAAATCCTTCTTGCCTAGGAACACGCAGAAGACTCTGGTTGGGAAATCCTCAGCAGTCAGAGCTTTCAGAGCTCTTGAACATGGTTCAACAAGGATGTTCCCTGTATTTCTGGGATGTCAGCAAAGACAGTAACCTATCTCCTGGATTTCTAAAAAGCACGTTTCCTTCTTCTTAAACTAGTTGAATCAAACAAGGGATTTGAAAACTTAAAAGCTTAAAGCTTGAAGCTCATTCAGTTCTTCCTTTTTTTTTTTTTTAGTACTTACTGGAAAGGAACAGTAATCAGCCAGCTAATAGGTAACTGATACACTCAGATTTCGTGGTCCTCTCTCACAGTCCTCCATATTTATGACTCTATTGTGGAATTTACATTTTATTTTAGCAGGGCCTTGTCTAGTAGAAAAATGATGAAATTGCTACTATTTATTATTAGGCTATTACAGATGGGCAGAACCAACCCTGATGACATATCTTTGGTCTCTTTTTTCACTTTTTGTTGTTCAGCTTGTGGGTGTTTGGTTATCACTTGAAGCCTGACTGAGTCTGATTTACCAGGCATTTGAGCTCTAGCTTACCAGTAATATCAGCCTTCATGCAATACACAGGGTTACGCCTGCACATCCAGCTAGTGAGGTCCTGTGTTGTTCCACGCACCCGTCTTCCCCAGGTGAACATAGGAAGGATTCATGATCAATGCTAGGGTAACACAGAGATTCAAGATCATTTCAAAAAAAGGCCTCAACATTCAATGTTTGTTATTAATTGCTGATGCCTCAGGTGATTGCTTCCCTCCAAACAGGGTATTTCCATAAATTCTGGTTACCTCTTGGGATCCAGGTCTTGATAATCACTGACAGTTATCTAAGGCTGCTGTCTCTATTGACACTGTCTGGGCAAAACAGCCAACTCAGAAACCCATGTATTTTTCTCCTATATGATCTGAAGAGGATGTAATTGATAGGTATGTGACTATTTGAAATGACTGGCATGTTCAAAACAACTTTCGGGCCACCACTGCTATCTGTGACCTGTCTTGTTACAAATAGGCACAGTATAATTTTCATGAACTAATAGTAATACCCAGAACCTCACATTAAAATAAATCTTGTTTATATACTGATCCGTCCTATTAATATCTGCAAATCTGCCTTGACTTCAATAGCAAGTTGCTGGATGAGGGAATAACAGGCTACTGGTGATACACTTCAACGTATATATCATTGCAAGCTGCTTACTCGTTTGTTATTAATTAGTGGCTTACTATTAAACAATATTGTATTGGGTATGGTGCATGTAGAGAAAGCTGCAAGATGAAAACATTCTAGCAATCGTATTTCAGGGAAATCACAGAATAGGAGCATAAAGTTTACAGCCCCTCTCCTGTATGATCTGCAACCACCAGATCCTCACCATCCTGTGCTTAGACTTTTCAGTATGGTCTCACCTGCAACAGCAGTTTCTGGAAGTCACAGTTTACATTTAATCTAATCCTGGTCTCTGGTGAATAAAGATGTGAGACCTTATATATTTAGAGATCAGGATAAAAGTTTTAGCTTGCATACATTGCCACGTAGATTTCCAGAACTAATCATACTACTATAAGAGCAAAAGTTCTTCCCTGAAGAATGCAGTAAACAATTAAGTATCCCTGGTTTTCAGAATGCATGTGGACTAAGGGGAGAGGAGGCAGTCACATTCAAGCAACATTTCAACCTGGCAGTAGAAATCAACAGACATTAGGGCCAGATGCTCTGAGTGATTTTAGTGAGTGCCAGAACTGTAGTGCTGGACACACAAATTTCATGTAATGGAAGTAATATACCTGGCAGGAAAGGCAGTACAGCTGAACTGAGACCTTTGACAGCGTGCCCTCCCATTCAGATAAGGGAGATATAAGAGACTTCCTGGAAACAACGAATGAGGTGGGGAAACATCCTTGTGCCTCCTGTGCCGCAGCTGGGAAGTGAAACCATTGTGTTACTGAGCAAAGGCTGCCAAAATGAAACAGGGCAGAGCCGTTCACAGTCTGGGAGGTGTGATGTGTAGGGTCAGGCCAGAGCATGTGCAAAATTACTTCCCTGTCACACGTCCTAATGCACATGTGGACATCTCAGCTGGATTTCCTCAGTGCTTCCAGTGCATGGTAAACTAGTTCTAACTCAACGTGCACCCTTCTGTCTGCATTTAAGTTACAATTTAATAGCATGAATCATAGTTTCATTTTCTAAAGGTTTTTTTTAGTGTTTTGTAGAATTACTGCCATGTGAAATACAGACAATAAAATATTGACAGTGCTCATATGGTAGTTGGGGGCAACACTGTCCTTTAACTCAAGAAGCTGCAGGGTGAAATTCTCTGTTTAGTGTTAGACACAGAGATCAGAGCACATAGGCCCTTTTGACCTTAAAGATCTATGAATTATTTTGATGAAGGTAACAACTGGCACACTGTAAAGACCAATCTCAAAATCAGACATTGAATTTTTTAATGTTTGTTTAACAGCATACAGGAATAAAGAAATGAGAACAGGGCCAACAAAAGTAATGACACTTTGAAAGTAGAACATATAAGAAAAAGACACAATAAAAAGTTATGAGAACATATTAATCACACAGAGTCTCACCATCTGTTGACTCCATATATATACCCCATCCTACTGCTCCATATGGTACTCGAAGATAAATACATATAATGATGGATAACAAGTGAAAAATAGCACGCAAAAGGTCTAACGTACACATAGTAAATAAGCATATGGCATAATGACCCCATTTTGGTGTATCTGGTATGACCTCCCAGAACAAGCAAGGAAAGGAACTGATCAGCAGTTGAGCGAATGTGGTGTTAAATAGATCTAGTGACTTCAGTCACTGAAAGCTCAAAAAAACCCCAGCTATGGCAGGAAACTTTACTGAATAAACAGTCTAGGAACATTAAAAGCCTGAAAAGAACAGGACATCATATAACCACAGAGCTCTGCCCAGTTGCTCTGCCACTTCTCTTCCATCACTCGCTCTCTCTTCCATATGCATCCAAATGTCAGTTACTCTCTTCTACCACGAATCCTATTTTCTTTGACTGTGGGTGCCTTTCAGTGATGGATTTGCATATTTAAGGAATTAGAAATCGTTGAAAACACTCTTCTGAGGACTGTGGAGCAGAGAACAGAGCAGAGAGTCTGTGCTTCCTCTTTTTCTGCTCGTTATTCACTGTACAAGGTAGAACATCGCTCAGCTGAAAACCAGGTCTTCTTGCATCAGCAAATAAGGCCTGCTTGTAGGGCAAGTGGAAATAATACTGCTCAGAAGGTGGATGGTGCTTCAGAGGACCTGGTAACTCTCCTCATTTTTTCGCTTCCCTCCTCTTGCTTCTCCTACCTGCCAAGTTCTGGGTAGAAGAGAAGTTCTACTCTGGGTGACATCAAGGCTAGCATGCATCTAAGTGCTGCATTTTCTTTGCAGTTCCTGCCAGAAGAGTAGGTCTTTTTCTCCAGCCATGAACTCTGGGCAACACAAAGGGATATCTTCAGCTCTTCGCTCTGGTTAGAGCAGCTGGCTTGGCAAGCATCCTGTGGTCATTTTCAGACATTCTTTTTGTGTCCTCTAGTCCCATTACAGTTTGTTTGGCCAAATATACAGTTCTACAATCTTTCATAATGAGTTGTATCTGTAATTAATGGATGGATAGGTTGTCTATCATTGTCTACATTTCCCTCTCAAAAATGTAGACCTAAGGATGGAGTTCGTCTTGCTATAAGCAGTAGCAATTCCTGTATGAATTTTCAGATGAGGATCAGCTGGCACATCAAGGACCTGGGCTGTGCAAAACAGATGCACCCCACCTCTGATTGCAGCTGTCACCTCCTGCTTTACAATGAGCTTTCTGATTTACAAATCCTGCTGGTTTAGTCAGACTTATTTTCATTTGCACTCTCTTCCACCCATCCTATATTTGTGGACTTCCATGCCACACAGAAGAGTTGAGCCTCTGGCCATTGGTTACTGTGGTTCCCATGAAGCTACAAAGTTTGTTTCTGGAAGCAGTTGGGTCTAGCTGCAATCTTTGATCTTTATTTCTTAATGAGTTGTGCTCAATGTACAAGTATTTTCTACATTTCTGCTCCTATTAAAACTCAGTTTTCCCTTTTTTTTTTTTTTAATGGGAATATTTTCAACTCAGCAAGAACTTTATGCCTGTGCCTAAAGGAAAATCACTGCAAACCGCGTATCTGTTGGCTGTGCTGTAACGTTGCTGGCTCGGAGTCGCTCTGAGTGGAGGTCAGTGTGTCAGAGGAATGAGCATTCTCCATCCACTTTCCTGGTCCTTTGCAAACGATAGACTTGGCATGGGCTGAGACTTTTTCTGGAATGTGGAAGGAGCAGAGTCCTGCTCTAGTCCTCTACCTGCCTCCAACTATAGCTCCAGTATGGAGCCACATTGCTACCCTCATACAAGGGAGGGGACTAAACAAGGTACAGTTGCTAAGTACTTCTGTCATTAAAAACACAGAGCTCTTGCCAGGCTCGGTTTACTATTCTTAGTTGTGTTTTGTTTTCTTGCAGCTATGTGGTCCTGACGGATGCTTATGGTTGCAGACCTGTTTATCACTTCTGTTGTCAGAGCAGTGGTACGTGTCCTGACAGGTAAAATTCAGGGGCATGTATGTGTCTCTGTGTCAGAGCTTAGAGCTAGGATGATTTCATGAGGGAGTTTTTGTAGAGAATTTTCTATTTGTTGAACAAAGATAATTGGTGAAAAATCCAATAAGAGCCTTTATTTCTTTCTGGAACAGTCACCTTTCTGAAATTCATTTTTAAAATTATTTTTCCTTAATTTCTGGTCATTCGTTCACCTTCTAGTTTTGGCCAGAAGTGGAAGTATTGCCCCGCCATGAGACATCCTTTTTTTTCTAGGGTATTTCTGATCCACTGAAGCAGTGAAGTGCTAGAAATCGTTGTGAGAAATCTTACTCTTGTGAAATTTGGAGCTGTATTTGGAGTAGTGTTTCCTCAGCAGCATGTGCTTACTGGGAAGAAAGATGGAGGTTACTGAGCATTGTAGTTACTGAGCTTTTTTTAAAATTATCTGTCTTCTGCTGAGTTGTTTAAGTAACCTAGAAGGGGAGAAAGAGTGCAGATAGCACATTAGAAGAGAAATCAGTGCAGTAAAGGTTATAAGTAGGCAGTGACAAACCATGACATCTTACTATGTCACCCCTCCCACTCGGACAGAGGATAATTTGTTGGCTAGAATGGTTTGATTTATTTTCCATACTTAACAGTGCCATGTATTAGTCTATGTTGACAGGGCTTTCTGGTTTTGGAAGCCAAAGGCAAGCTCTAACCTTATTCCCAATGCAATTTGGCCATCATGAGGCTCTTTTTTTTTGTCTTATAGGGTAAGCCTACATACTAAATTGCAAAGGGGAGAGGTTCAAAGATCAATTGAGACAGCTCAAAAATCAAGACTATATAAATTACTGTAACCACTGCATCACAAAACCTGTTTTCTCCTCTGCAGCAGTGACAGACTATGAAGGCAAGAGGTGAAAAGTGTCTGTTCAGGTGTGTGCTTGGCTCATACAGCTGGTACCCATCTTGTCTGTGGGAGGCTATGGGGCTGGGCCTGGTTGAATCCAGCTGGACTGGACCTTTGTCTTTATTGCTTCCATGGACTCTGAAGATGTAGGTCATGGTTTGGTTTTNGGTTTTTTTTTTTTTTTTTTTTTTTTTTTTCTTTTTAAGCAACATAGACTGGATTTTTACTGGTTTAGTTTTAACTGTAACCCAAATGTGTGTCCAGAAAACCAGGTTGTCCAAATCATTCCTGAATGAGTCTTGGCTACCCCTGGCAGCCTGCCATTCCCAGACAACAAATTCCCTGCTTTTTCCTAAGGCTTGGTCTAGGTAGGTAGGTACATTCCTGTTTGCTGTGCTAGCTTTACAGTCTGAGATAGTCTCATTTTCTCACTGGCCTGATTTTCTGAGGTGTCAAGTGCCCACAGATCTAAAATGTCAAAGGACACGTGAGTGCTATGAAAACCTTGGCAGGTGATTTATTCTGTTCTTAGCTGCTTTCCCTGCCACATGCTTTACCTCTGGTTCTCTTTGTGATTAAATTATATTAACAACTTTGTCAGCTGTCTGACTGGGAATCTCCTGCTCATGGATCCTACAGTTTAGTTCAGATTCTACACCGTCCCCTTTATTTATTTACCTATTTTTTAAAGCAAATAGCTAGTTTTGGAGAAAAGCTTAAACATGTGTGATTAGTGAACATAGCATTACCATAAAAACTAGTAGGTAAAGGTGATGGTATTTTAGAAAATCTTGATTATTGTTCTAAATATACCAGGAGCTTTGTGGCCTTTATTTGCAATTTTTAGATACTCGGATTTGATAAAGTTGTATCAATTTACATTTGCCTGTGTGCGTGCAGTCTGTGGTACAGCAGCAGTTACCCAAACTGAGAACACGTGTGCGAGTGAATTAGTCTATTTTTAAGAGAAACCTCACAAAGAATAGTTGTCTTTTCTCTCTTCTTAGAATTCATCCCGTGATACAGTTTGCCATCTCTTTAGGTCTTAAAACCATGGTTATGATTTTTTTGATCTATGAACTGGATACTGCTGTTTGGCAAAATAACCATGAACATATTGCAGCCAGAGGAAGAAGCTACTGAGTTTTAATGATAGCATGGTATTTCTAAATCTCAGTTTTAGATAAGGTGGTAGAGAATGACAGACTGTAGAACAACTTAGAGATTGTGGAAATATTCTGTAACATCATTTCATTAGGTAATTAGAGCATTTAGGTGACTCAGGCAACTTGTCTCTCTAAAGAGAAACTTTGTGTACCCAAATATTCTTGGATCACCACAGGAAAAATTTCTGATGCACAAATCAGAGTTCACATTTGTTGGTCCAGCAGTTTCTATCTGTTTCCCCAGGAAGCTCAGACTGTCGTCAGATGGAATAAGAGGTATTATTTTTTTTCAGTTACGGTGCTGTGGAGGCTTTTCTTAAGACACAAGTGAACAGTAAGAGAGGCTGAAGGATGAACATTTTGATGAACTTGAGAACAGCCTTATGGCAAAATAACTGTGATCATGAGCAGTCATCTCTGATATGTGCTGGTACTTTATTTTGTGTCCACTTGGAAGCAGTATATTGTTAGCTCCCCCTCATCTGCTTCCTTCTCTTTGTTTCTCTTCTTGGATTGCACGGAGATTGTTTTCTTCTGATACTGGAAGAAACCTGAAGAGATTTGAAGAGTTTTTCTCCTTCTAAGGTTCCATCCCAGACCTGAAACACACCAGTTTCTATGAAACCTCCTTTTGGTTTTGGCAAACGGTATTTGTTGGCTTTTGAGGGAGGAAGCGCCAACAAGTTCCAGGCAACTCTCATTGTGATTTAGTCTGGGTATCTGCATAGGAGAACAACTACAAGTCAAGTACCCTCTAACTGCTCAATACTAGCCATCCTAAACCTGATCAAAATATGCTGCTGTGAGGAGTGACAGGTATTTTGTCTCTGCCCTACAAAACTACTTTTAGCAAAACTAGACTGATGGAAAGTGTGTTTGTGGTTGGAATAGTCGAACATCCACTGAGATGACTGGATTTCCGTGAAGTCAGTGCCTAGAAGAACCACACTGGGTCAGTGCAGTTAACACCTCTCCTGTGCACTGTGGTGCAGGATTGCATACTTAAAACACTTGATACTTTAACTTCACTTGTACAGGGTGACAGTTCTTGAGTATACCAAGGAAATACTCCTGTAGCATGGACAGCAGAATAAGGGTCCCAAGTAACTTCTGAAAACGTACTAGTTTTCATCCATAGCAAAGTCATTGAAGAGGACCAGAAAAAAAATGTGATGGATGCATAGGAAATGTATGAAGCTGGTGTGTGCAAAGGCAGATCCACCTGACCTTCTGTCCCTTGGCTAGGATAATTAATGTGCAGTTGTAGAGTTTTGTTCTAAATGGAAAAACAGCTGGTATTCAGAGGTGTGGGTGAGTGGAAAGGGTGTTATTTGGAAATAAGATCATGCAAAGGCTTGGAAGACAGCTATTGTGTGGCTACGCCTTCGAAGGAACCCTCTAATTCTGTTCAAACAATAAAGGAGAAAGAAGGCCCAGGTCCATTCATGTGAAACCGTGAAGAGTTTCCTGGCTTTGGGGAACGTGCAGCTTATGCTTCATGGGGCTGTCATCTCCTCCTCTGAGAAAGCACAGTGGAAATACCCTGGAGGGAAAAGTCACATGGGAAAAAATCAAAGCAACCTGAAAAATGTAACTGAATGGCACTAGAGAGGCAAGGGGGAAGGATGATGAAAATTGCCTGCTACCTAAAGGCTCTGACACTGACAGCGTCAGGGAGAAGGAGATCAGCTGGGACAAAGAAAAGTCACCCTCAAGAAACCCTTTGCCATTGTGTACCGTAACTATTTCAAAAGGCACCTATCTAGAGTAACACTCACACACCCTTAAGAAAATAAGATAGACTCTTTCCCTGTGATATTTTTAATTTACTTTCCAATGTTTTTTTTCTCTTCATGATTAAATAAAGCTGCCTGGCAAGTTAGATGCCTTTTAGACTTGGTATTTTAGGACAGTGCAGTTAGAGATGACACGCCTCCACCCTGCCCATAATGTGCCATCACAGGGTATAGACTATGGACCTTTCTGCACGGCGAGTTGCTCTCAGACCTGGGCTGGAACACTTCTCCTGCGAGGACAGCTGAGAGAGTTGAGGTTGTTCAGCCTGGAGAAGAGAAGGCTCCAGGGAGACCTTACTGTGGCCTTCCAGTACTTAAAAGGGGCCTACAAGAAAGATGGGGACAGACATTATATCAGGGCTTGTTGTGATAGGACAAGGAGCAATGGTTTTAAACTAAAGGAGGGGAGATTCAGAGTAGACACGAGGAAGAAAATTTTTACAACGAGGGTAGTGAAACACTGGCCCAGGTTGCCCAGAGAGGTGGTAGATGCCCCATCCCTGGAGACATTCAAGGCCAGGCTGGACGGGGCTTTGAGCAACCTGATCTAGTTGAAGATGTCCCTGCTCATTGCAGGGGGTTGGACTAGATGAGCTTTGAGGTCCCTTCCAATTTCATGATTCTATGACTCTATGAAATGCATACTCTTGTCACCTTTCCTTAAAGTCACCACCCCATTCTTTTCCCAACCAATAACATGCCTGAATGTCTGGTTAAATATAAATTTGCTAGAAAAGTATCTACATATGACAGTAGTACGCATAGTATGTAGTACAATGGCCTAGTGCTCCCGTTGAACTTCTAGATTGCAAATTACTAATATTAGCAAAAGCAATAAGTAAACATCCCGTGATTACAAGTGACATTTTTTTCAAATGGATCTGAAGTGACGCTTATTAGCCAAAACCTTTGAATGACAGAAGAACCTGGGATCACTTCCTGATTCCTTTTCATTTAGGAAATGTCTGTGGTCAGGACATTTTCATCCATCATGAACCCAAGACTCTAGATTAGGAGAAGTGGCTAAAATGGATTTTTACAAATTCAGTGCAAATGCCAGTATTTTGAGGAAGTGAATTTCTGCTACAAGGTGCACTTTTCTGAGCCTGCTGCTTGCCATCCAGGTTTCATGATCTAAATGATTTACTGTTTGTTGCCTCTTGAGAGCTGAGAAATTTCAGTCTTATGATGAAAACTCCTGGGGAGAGGCACTCATTTGTAGAGTGCTTCAGTTCAGATGAACTATATGAGTGTGTGCATAGTAATATACTGATGACAGGTTTCCTTGGCTGATTCTTTTCGACATATACTTTTTTTCTTTTTCTTTTTTTAAAATTATTTTTCGGGCATAGTGTCTGGGGATTATAATCTTGATTGGGACTTCCAGTTCAAAAAGTGAGCAGTAATTCTTTCCTTTGTTTGACTGGGGTTTATCAGAGCAGTGCTTATTTAACCTTGTGGGCGTTGTCGTGTGATACCACTTTTGGGCCTGACAGGCTTGGGAGATTTCCTTCTCTACCACCTATGACGTAGCTGTGCAAATGAAAAAAGGAACTTAGTTTACTTCAGGGAACAACTTGCTTCTACTCCGATAAGATTTGGTGTCTTTCACCTCTAAGCTTACCCAGAGTTCCCAGGGATTAAACAGTGAGGGTAAAATGAGTTCAGATTAGCTGAGCCAAATGAAGTTTTTAATCCTGCTGGTTTAAAAGTAATACTCAACCCTTTAGGGTTTGTTTGCTTGTTTTGTCAGTCTTCTAGTAATCAGGAAAACTTTTGATACGAAGTGGAAATGTTTCAGGCCTGGAACCAGTGCATGGGTGAGCAATTGCAGGTGTCTTTTGAACAATTTCAGTGAGGGAGCCTGGTAGGCTCTCATCAGGGCAACAGCAACCTTGTGCTGGCCTGGGATGGGCTCAGCTGAGTGCGCTGCTGTGGAAGGAAGCAGAACACCTTTGCTGCTGAGATGACATCAGGTGAGTTGGCCTGAGATGCAGCTGCTTACCCAGGCCAGCCTTAGCCAGAAAAGAACACGACTGAGACCTCGGGGGATCAATTTCCACACCTCTGATAAATCATACAGCTCTCCTTCCTATGGCTTTTCACTGTATGTAGTGAGTGTCCTGGTCACCTAATGATTTTGGTGTGAAACTCAGGAAGCTGGGAAGACTAACCATCCTGGAGTCCTGCCATTTCCCATGTGTCCCATAGCTGGCAGTTCATAGCTTGGAACCACACTCTGCCTATGTTTTACTTGCACAACACTGCAACTTGTGATGCTTATATGAAATTGTCTGCGTGCATGTTCACACCCTCTATATGAGTCTCTGCAGGGCTTCTACTTTACCAGTGCTTTAGTTTGTTTTCTTACGGAAATTCTGGTTATGCAGTCATACAGTGTGCTTTCCCCCTTTCTCCATCCCTTCTCCTCTTTCGGTAGCTTCCTAGACAACCAAAAGGCTGAGGTCTTACATAAAACAGAACAAGCTTGCCTGTGCCCTTATTGAGGGGCTGACCATGGTGAGCTGGTCTCCTGGGTACCAGAAAGTCAAGAAGAAGAACCTTATAGCAGCCTCAACCATGAGAAAAGCTTTATCTGAATCTCATGTTTAGTTGGAATCAGGCAAACATAAATCTGCAGAAAATGTGAGTCCTTAGTTCTAGGCTGATGGAACCACACCATAGACTAATGCTCTCTAAAGGACTCAGTCTCAGCTGAAGACCTTCCCTTTACTATCTCCAGGCCTGTCCTCTTCTCTCAGTCCAGACATACAGTGAGGAATTCTGTTTCCAGCCTTCCAAATCAAAGAGTAGAAACAAATAAAGAAAAACTCCACAAGAGAACTGAAAAGAGAAGCCCGTTACCTCATCTTCAGCTTGGCTACTGTCTAGTACTGTGTTCTGGATGAATACGTCAGGTTTCTGTAGAAAGCCTGGTGTTAGCATCAGTGCTGCTGGTGCTCTGTAGATGAGCTGAAAGATGCTTTTACTTATTTGAGAGGTGGAAGAGCTCTGAAATAGGGGTGTCTTGGACTGTACAGTATCCCTGGGGTATGGACCACACCTATTATTCTGTAAAAGATCTGGAATGGTTTAGTTATGTGGAAAATGCACTGAGAGGTGTTTAATAAACGCTATGCATCTCTCTGTGCAGTGTCCTATGTGGAGAAGAAGCAATAAGTCTCAGACAAGGGATGCTGATGAACTTAATTTTGAGACTATATGTGACAATCAGAAAATTTCCTCTCCAGGCAGATCAGGAACACGTATCAGCTGTTCTGTGTAATATGCTAAACCTATATACAGGTGTATACAGAAAGACATTCTTGTCTCTTCGCTTCAAAAGGGCTGCAGGTTAAGCCCAAATTTCTGTTAACAGGAGTGCTAAATTGTGTAATTTATCACCTTCGAAAGTTCTCTGAAATGTCTGCTATGAACCCAAGCTATCTCTCATTTCAGCGAAGTTTCAGTGCAGGAACCTTATAGGAAAGTAAGAGTCTGGGAGTTCCTGGCACTCTGCTGAAAAAACAAGTCACCAAAGGGTTCACGGTGCACTGCTTGAATTCTTGGTTGTTGGGATTATGTCCACCATTGTCAGTTTGTGTTGGTGGACTTCCAGAAAGGGGTACTACACACACAATGATGTCTCCGAATTTCATAAGCAATTTGAAAACCTTGAGTGTTTCACACTTACACACAAAGGTTGCAAAACTTGTTGCTGGTCAGTTTAGGATTGACAGTGATGGCACGTAACACTCTCTTCTGTGCAAGGACAGGGTTTCAGTTTCCTCCGATTTGTGACCTAAACAAATAGCAAGTGGCTTTGGAATGTGCATCTTGAATAGATCAGCCAGGGAGTAGAGATGCTTGCTCTTTCTGTCACATTTTCTTTCTCAGCTTTTGCAAGTTTCCTACAGCAGAGGAGGCAGGGCTTCTGCTGAGGCAAGCACCACTAACTCCCCTCATGAATGGAAAGTGATGTCTGACCATGTGATACAAGAACAGCACTTTCCATGTTTGCCTGATTATCGAAGAACTGGAATCAGCATTGACGAAGATAATGTGATGTCACTCTTTAATCTGGCAAGCCTACAAAACCACTTCCTCCTTGTGTAGGCTGGAGGTCTCATGATTGCCATTTCACTCTAAAGCATTCATTGAAAATGATGTAAGACAGTAGAGCTTTGACTCCGTCCTTTTTTTTTTTTTCTAGATGAATGAATGCTATTGTGAAATTCCTTGCAGCTATATTAGGAAATACACTGGTTATTCAACAGAATTTACTGATTATCAAACAAAAAGGAAAAAATGAAAAAGATTAACTTCATCACAAAATTTAGTTGGGGTTTTTTTTGAGGCTTAGCTTTGATTTCATTTGGCACAGATTAATAGGCTAACCATCAGGTTACATTCATGATCTGAAACACCCTGGGCCTGGGCTTTGCGAGGATTGAAAGAAGCTGATCATCTTAAAGATGGGGGGTGGGTACTTTATACCACGCGGATCCTGTCTGTAACTGTATCATAATACGTCTTTACTATGTTCTCTGCAATAGAACGCTTACATTTCTTGAGATTTCTAAATGACTAGGAAAATCTTGTGGGAGGCTACTCCTGTCAGGGTTTGTGCTGCAGTGACTTGTGTGGTGGGGTACGTGCTTCTGCAAGGAGTAGTTTGTAAACTGTTGATGGTCAGGGGCCAGCTGGGGCTGACAGTGATGTCTCTGAGCCCTTTAGCACCACACAGTGCCACAGCTGTTGCTGAAGTAGCGCACGCTGCTGCTGCAAGCAGGGGGTTGTCCAGTAAAAATACAGTAGAAATATGTCCATATGCATTTCACTCTTAGTGGAATACACTCGTAACAGGAGCCAGCAGAAAGTCTTCTAACGGTCCCTATCATACTGTTCTCCTGCTCTAGTTCTGCTCTCTCCTGCCTGTGAAGGCTGGGTGCTCTTCAGGTGAGACGGCGGCCTCTTCCAGTAGCTTTACTATAACGTATAGAAAGTGAAAGTGATTTTTCGAGGGGGCCTCTGGAACCTTACACGCTGCAGGTAATAATCAGTGTTTCTTTATTAAAACAGCTCAGTCTTCTAATTAGCGGTGAATATGTAAAGCAAAACAACTAAGGTAAATCCTGAAATGTTGTTTGGAAAACAGAAGAAAATGACAGAAAAAATCCAATCTATTTTTTCTCAACATGCTTTTAAACTAGATTCTTAAGAGACTGGTAAAGAGCTGAGCAAATATTGGATGGTATGAGAACCTAGATGAGCTGAAAGATGCCATAGTATTAGGTCATCTAATTTTTTTAAAAATTATTTTTTAATTTTTTTTGTTCATGGATTTTGAGGAATGTTGCTTTGAAATTGTGATTTGCACTCTTCAGGAACTTCTGGAACATCATGTAGAAAAACAAAAAATGTAGTGGTTCTTCAAAGGATGGCCGAAAAACATAAAACCTGTAGAGGTCTGTTCTTTCAGAGCATTATCATTTAGGGGAAAGAAGCATGATAGCTATTTTCTGTTGTTGTTGAAGGAGGCAGGGGAATTAAAGAAGAAAAAAATTATTTAATACAAGTATAATTACTTCTTTTTGTTTGTTTGTTTGCTTTTCCTTAGATTGCTGACCTAAAAATTCAGTTATTAGCATAGCTCTGTTTAATATAGACTTTTGTGAAAGCAGGAGGTAAGGGCTTCTGTTGTCCATATATATATGCCAACTGCTGCAGAACATGACGAGCCTTAAAATTTTTCTTTATTCTGTGTGACACAAAACACAAGCATGCCTGCACACAGACTAGGACAAGATGTGACACTGAGTCTGATGGCAAGGTATGCTGGGTGCAAACTCCAAAGCTTGAGGGCACAACTGAGCCTTGTGCGATCGCATTATATGTGCTGCTCTTATTCTGCCAGGGCTTGATGCTGGCTGAAGAGTGACTTGGAAGGACAGACTGGTTAGAAGAGTGGACGGTGATGAGGTATTCTCCTGATAGCTCAGAGAGAAAAAGAAAATGTGGACACATCTAGAAGGTAAGGATTTGTAGTAGTGGTTGATGCAAAGCTTCACCCTATGTCTTGTGTTCAGAGACACTGACTCTCAATTTCGTAAAGTCTTCGAAGTCACTGTTTGGCTTCTGTAACATCAAAACGAACCAGAGACTTGCTTTTTTAAAGAAAAATGAGGACTCTCAGAAGTTTGTAAATTCTATTATTGAAATGCTTGGCCAAGACCTGTCAGGTATCGCACTTTCCTGCTTTAGTGTCACCAGTGGCCCAGCTGAAAACGTCTTTTGAATCTCACCACAAGTCATCAAGGTCTGTGACACTAAACATCTGCCAGCATGTTCCTATGATACTTCTGGTGATGCCATTAAGAAAAGTGTATTCTTTCACTAAGCTGGTGCTAAAATGAGAACAGCAAAATGTATATTCAGGACATTTCAGTCTACAGGTATCCGGGTCCATCCAGGAGGACCAGTGTACTGCAGTGTGCCCAGAGTGGTGCGAAGAAACAGTACTGGCCTGGACAGACTTTACTAAATAAAGCATGTAAACACCTTCTTGGCTTCGTAGATAGTACTGGGATTGTAAGAAAGAAGAATGTCTTGAGAGGTAGGATGGTTAAAATATGATGCCTTTAAGGATGTAAAAAAACATTAAGCAAAGATAATTTACTAAATAAACACCCTTTGTCAAGTTTCTCTATGATACAGCTTTCTTCTGCCATTCATACCTTGTTCAGTCTGTGGCAAAGTGCCTTTTCTAAAAGTACCTGTGTACCATACAGACTCCTAAAATTAAGGATTAAAGTACTTGTATACTTCTTTTTCTTCTAAAATATTTAAACAATCTCTTCTTTTAATGTCCTGCAGTGATTCTTACTGAGTGGTTGCTTAGTTCAGGAAACCTCTAGCTCTGGGCACATAACCAGGCAAATCTTTCATCCTACAAAATGTGAGATGCCCATACATGATAGAGTGAACGCATTTAGCAAAGATCGTAGAAATCGGTCTTTGTGAGCACAAAGGGAAATCTATATTCTTGGCTCTTTGAAAGAGCTGAAGAACCAATCCATACTGTGTAGGAGCTCTCAAATCATCATGTGAGGGAGCTTCAAATGCAGCTGCCTGGCCCTTGCTTTCTTTTCTCTCCCTGCAACAAGGACAGCACCACTGACTGGGCAATTGAAAGTGAAACCGCAAGATGCAGCATGTGAGGTGGTCCTCCAACCAGCTTTCGTGATAAGAATTGATTTGTAAATCCATTCCTGCCTCCCCTTATCCCTGTTCAACTTTGTATGTACTGTCCTTCACTACCAAAGGATTCATCACAGTATGTTCTGAGAATATTTAAAATTATCATTTCGTATCTCTATATTAAAACCAGATCACTAGTGTGCTGTAATTAAAGGTTTTGTATCACCCTAGGTCTTGAGAGGAAGGAGGCTAAGAATGTGGATGGTTTGGAATCTGCTTTTCTAGCATATGTCTGGATGACTCATTAAGGCTAATTTTAAATGCTGGTGGCATGTCCTGTCAGGTTGGCTTAGTTTGCCATTATTCTTTATCCCTGTAGCCAAGGCCAGTTACAAGGTCTGTGCCCTGCTCTAACTAGTCTCATCGTAGGTGTTAGAAGTTCATGACACTGGGCTGTACAGCAGTTGTTTTAGTGCAAAACACTCTAATAATGATCCTCAGAGTCCAAGACAATACCAAAACTCAGAGAAGAGGTCAGATGACCAGTTTGTATATGCCAATATCGTGGTTGACAGAGCTATGTTGATTTTTACGAGGGAACAGTATATCCAGCAACACTGAAAGAATAGATTTTTAATTCTTGACCTTTCCATTGAGTCCATTTGTTGTATTCCTCTTCTTTCAAAGAAAACTGAAAGGTATATGCACCACAATAGATCTCATTTTTGATCAGTTGTATCCGTTGTTGAGAAAACCATTACAAAATGCTACTTCCTTCTGTACTTATTTTCTTTATCTCTGTTCTAGGTTTCTCTTAGGGCTTTTAGATGATGATTGTCTTATAAATATTAATGGCATAATCTTGATGATGTCCTGTGAGAAGACTTCAGCAGATATATAGATATCTGCAACAGAAATGTAATTCTTTGAGTCATTGGAGTTATTCTGAATTCTTTCATTGATCGGGAGAGTAGAATTTTTTAATGTTTAGTAGGTATGCATTGCAGCAGGACCCAGAATGAAGAGAGACATAGTGACTTGTTCATTGTGACACAGGAAGCCAGCAGAAGCACATAATTTGAAGCCAGATCTTTGTTCTGCCGTAGGACCCTTTTTTTTTCTGGCTTTTTAATACCTTGTGTCTGAAGGCCAGATGTCAATATTTTAGAAAATGGAAAGCTGTCATAATCTGTCACTGTGGAACATACTTGATGAGCTGACTGACCAGTGTTTCCTTCAGTCCAGAAATGGTCATCTTCTACTGTCATTCGTCAGATGTCACTTATAGTAGATTAACTTGCAAGACAGGAAAAGCAAGCTACAAGGCTTTCCTAAGGAGAAAGGAGCTAAGACGCTGCATAGCACTACTCTTCCAGACCCTGCCTGTTTTTAAATTGCAATGGGGAGTGAAGTCTCTCCTGTCTGCCATCTGTCACTGGCTGGGGTGTGGGCCTGTGTTCTGTAGCAGAGTTGTTGAGTCTAAGAGCTGTGTCTCCCTAGGAAGTATTGGGGGACACTGCCATCTACTGTCTCCCTCACCTGAAACAATAGTTTGGTTATCGACTTCGTAGAAGAGATGAGTTTCTTCTTCTCCTGCTGGCACTGCTTTTTTTTTTTTTTTTTTAATAACTATTTTCGTTTTTTTGAGTTTCCCAAGTAGGAACATCTCTCTTAAATGTGGAGGATCCTGGCTGAGGTGCAGTAGAGAGAACACAATGCTGAGATTCAGACAGATTAGATTCTGTGTTCTTTCTCCACCACTTGACACATTGGAGAACCTTGGGCAAGTTCCTCTGCACCGATTTCCACTCTGCTAAATGAGGAGAATGGTACTGATCTTCCTCATAAACTGCATCAGTGTTTTAGCAGCAGGTCATGGCCATTACTCTGCTGAATAGCTACAGATCTGTAATAGTCCAAAAGAGGATTAACTCTGGTCTGGGAAATCCGTGCACAGGTGTGGGGGAAATCATTGCCACAGTATTTCCGTTTTGAGAAAAGTAGCCAGTGATGTGTCTTCTCTTCCTTTCCTTCTGGTGATGAGGACAGTTAAATGACGTTATCACACTTCTTTCTTCTTCCTTTATTCCCATGTTGGCCTCTACACGGAAGTGGGCTCTTGCCCTTGGAAAGGGCATAGACAGAATCATCATATTCTCCAGTGGGAGCGGTGTATGTACAGCAGCTGAGGGGAGCATGTGGTTCCACATTTGTGATGTCAAAATGTGTTTGTAAGACACTATAGCCATCCCAATGGCCTTAGCTTAGTCATACCGCTCAGCACAAAGCCAATACAAAGAATGCAGGGTTCAGTTCTAATTATCCACTCATAATTAATTCATAATTAACAACAACAATCAACACTGTTTTCCTACTCATTTAATATCTTCAATATTGAAGGCTCTGGATTATTTTTTTATGTGTTTCTCTCAAAACACACTTGTGTGAGACAGCTATAACTCAGCAACATACTTGTGTAACTGATTGGTTTGAGTAGTAGGGCTAGGGATTCATGACAGGGAATAAATAAAATTGTAACTTGTTGTAAAGCATTTACTCAAGTTTTTTGGTCTAACTTCTGGACAACAGTTACCACTTGGCAGTAAATCACCTAGATTAAGCCCCAAGAACTGAAGGGCAGCACAGCTGAGAACAAGCGTTCCAAGATGTACCTTTCTGTTCCTGTCTCCACAGGCTCATTCAGCTGGCAAGAGCTGGATGCATTGCTCCTCCCAGCTGATCATGCTAGGTTTGAATACCTTAATGCTTCTAGGAAGTCAATGCTGCAAGGATTCTTTAGGCAAACTCCATTGTCCTACAAAGGCTTCACATAACTGGGAATTAAACTTTATAACTCGTTCGTAGCAATTAAGTACAGATCGCTGGGTCACAGAATCAGTGAGGTTGTGACGGACTTCTTGAGATCCTCTAGTCCCACCCCTGTACTCACGCAGGCTAGCTGGGACAAATTCCCCAGGACCAAGTACTGGGAATATCTCATCTCCATGGATGGAGACTCTACAACCTCTCTAGGCTCAGTCACCCTCACAGTAAAAATGTCTTTTGTGGTATTCAGATGTTTCCTCTTGTCCCGTCCACGAGCAATACTGAGAACAGTCTGGCTCCCTCTTCATCCTTCCAATCAGGTATTTATAGATTTGATAATGTATAAATATTCTTGAGCCTTCTCTAGGCTAAACAGTCCCAGCTCTCTCAGCTTTTCCTCCAGTGTCATAATCATCTTCAATACCTGTTTCTGGACTTGCCACACTAAGTCCATATCTTTTTTGTAGTGGGAAGCCCAGAGCTGGATGCGATAGTCCAGACGTGACCTCATCAGTGCTGAGCAGAGAGGAAGGAGCACCTTCCTAAACCTACTGACAATGTTGTTCCTAGTGGAGAGGATTCTGTCATGCAGTCCTAGGAGAGATCTCTCCAGCTGACAGTGACAAATAGCTGTGCTTGAGTACCATCATGCTGGAGGTGCTTGCTAGAAATTCAAGTATTTGGAAAAGGCAACCATGCAATCTCTTACTTCAGCCATTCTGGTACAACTCCTTTCTGACTATCAGTTTTGCATGGAACTGGTATTTCATAGACCAAGTTTTCTTAGACCTTCAAGATAAAATTATCTTTTAACTGATTTCTCACTTTCTTTCCATCTCTCTAGCCCACGTGTGTGCTTAGGGGTTGCATTTGTGTCTTTAGATATGTTATGGAGGAAGCAGACAAGCAATGAGAATTGCAAAGGGTTCTAAATCCAATTATTTCTCAGAGTAGCAAGCGTAAAAGATTTATAGGACTAGAAAAAATAATAATGTCCTGCATGTGTTTCTCAGCTTCTGCATCAGTTGATAACGTTTTAACAAGTCCACCAGGGCAACCAAAATCTCAGGACTTTGCCTCAAACTCTCTCTCTCTCTCTTCACCTCCCACTTCTCTCCTTCTCTCCTTTGTTTTCTGTAGGTGGTTTCTTCTTTTGACCATGTCTAGCCTACAGATCAGTCCCATATGCTACTTATGTTTCTCTTGCTTGCTCTTTCCTTAGTTTCTAATGTCATAATTCTTTCTCTGATATTTCTGTGGTTCTAAGAGCTAAAAAGTTTGAGGGAGTGAAAAAAACCCCCATGACTTTATTATTATTTTTTTTTAATATAAAAAGTCATCCTGTCTTTCTGCCTATGCTAGTGAATAGTTGACTCCTCTACAGGAAGACTTGTAGGTATAACTTTCCTGTCTCATTAACACAGATCATGAGAATCACAGTAAAAGATCATCATAAGACTTGAGAGGACAGATAGTCCACAAAAACCAAATTGGATTTTGCAATTTGTACAGCTGTCTTCTATACACTAGCACCACTTTCTGCAACACTAAAATTTACTGTCTGTTCACAAAACTACTGCTGCCAGCTCGTTTCATCTCTAGTGCAATAGAAGGCATCAGAAAAGAGTTTATCCAGAAACTAGTAGTTGATGATCAATACATGAAGCCAAATTGTGCTCTTCGAAGTCAGTGAAATTATTATGGTTGGTCTTCAACTGTAAAGAGTGGAATTGGGGAAAAAAAGGACAGATTTTTAACTATGATGGATTAACACATGGCCATGGATATCTGAAAAGTAATTTTCAACTTCTGTCAGTAAATACTGCTTTTCTGTTTACTACATCTTCGAAGAGAGTGGCAAATGAAGCTAAAACACAGGGTGGATGTACCTATCTGAGAAGAAACTTTTTTCTTTTCTGTTAATCCTGCAGAATTTATAATAAATAAAATGGCAGGCTACATTTATTGCTGGGTACTACCACATCTGGGATCAGAAGTGGATGAGTGATGTGGTTTAGAATTCAGGTATCGAACTGGACAGCTGTCACCACTGCTTGAGGTCTTCCTGTATCTTGTGGAATTATCCGTACAGCTGGGGAAGAAATACTCTTCATCTCTGAAACCTGCTGCTGTAAAACAGGTCTGACTCCCTGGAAGCTTCCCTGTTTTGATGATATAGAGTTAGATCTCCAAGCATTGGCCAGGTAGTGACAGCTACCGGGAATATGTTATAGGATCCAGACCATTTTAAGATGCCTGTTTTTTACCCAGATTAAGTCTGTTACAAATCTTTACGAAAGAACTACGAAGTATTACAAAACTCAACTGTGCTATTGACTATGTTGCCAACTGGAAAACATTTGATATCATTCATAACAAATCCTGTGATATTTCCATCACTGTGCAAAATTATTCAAATAAGTACTCCTCTCATTCCTTGAAGTGGTTTGAGCCATGTACCACTGTGATGTAGGAAGTTGATTAACCAGTGAGCTGGTTATATCCTGAGGCATTTGAGTCTGAATGAACAGAGGGCAAAATCATTTGTGTTGAGTCCAGACAATCCACTGAAGTAAAAGGCCTCTCACTGTAGAGCACAATATATTCTGATCTCAAGGACTTGGGCATGGCAAAGTCAAGAGAGGATATATTCTATTCAGAGAGTGTCGTATCACAGCACCAAGTGAGAGAGTGAAGGGTCACTCACTAAGGTACCAACAAAGGATTGTACATAATGCAACTTAGACAATTATGTACAAGGCAAAAAAGGAAGAGACCGTAAAGAATAAGCCAGTCAGCATGCAAAAAAAAAAAAGTAAAGAAAGCCTGAGGCATGATGGAGACTTAGTGTAGAGGACAATACTTCTCCTCACAGCAGTTAGCCCAGATGAGTTCAGCAAGTCAGTATCTATGAAGAAAGCCCTGATTGTCTTCATTAAAAAAAAGAAATCTTAATTTTAAATAATCAAAGGAGTCCTTGAAGCAGTCTCAGCATTGCTCAACAGCCTGTGTAACTGTTACGCGAAATGCATGGCCAAACATTTGCAGTTTCTACATATGCTTACTCATGGCTCCCCATGCAAATATTCTCCAATTTGTCTTTAATGGAGGATGTCCCACTGTTCACTGCAGCATTGCTCAGCTTAATATAGATAAATCTCCCCTCTTTCCGTCCTACTAGTAAGTTGTCCTATTGATTTGAAAAGTACAGCTACTGCAAGACAGGACTTTGTTTTCACTGTAGAGCTTGCAAGATGCGTGGGTTGGTCATGCTGGCCATCAAGAACTGTCACTTTTTGTCCTCTACGTGTAAATCCTTTTCCCAAATTGCCTGTCACTGATGATTCAGCACAAAGGAAGATGAAACATCAATGCTTTTGCAGCAAATACGAAATCTGAGTAGCTGCAATGTAACTACAATCACCTGGGTGTCAACGGTGATATTTATTTTCATTTTGTGCTAGAATTTTTAACTTATAAGTAACCCTTTATGACAGTGACTTTCTCAGCAAATAAATATCCACTATGATGACACTTTTATGATGTAGCAAGTAGTCATCCAGAAATACTGACTGCTCACTACATAGCCGAAGGCACTGTAACTGCTTCTGCTGGGGATTATGTTGTTGTTTTAATACAAGGCAACAGAGGACTCTCCAGGTTAGTCTTGGGACAACCATAATAACAACAACCATGTATTTTAAGTGCGGTCTCTGAGTTGTTTATTGCCTGCTTTTCCATAAAACACAAAGTACCACAGCTAGGAAAGTAACGTGTCCTAGAATCTAGTTTTCAGTAGACAACAGCTTTGCTGTTTCCTTCCATAACTGGCTTTTTCTGGTTGAAGGTAAAGCTTAGTGTCTGTGACTTTAGCTCAGCTATGAGCAGCAGTTAGCTACCATTGCATTTTCCTTTTGCTTTGCCTTCAGATACAAGCAGCTTGCTCCTCACATTGACACAGATCATAGAGTCTCTGTCAGAGCTGATAAGCTCAGCATCCAAAATCCTCCTGAGCCATGTGGAATGACATGCAAGCCTGTTGGTCCCGTTGGCTGATCTCTAAGAATAGCTGCATTAGTGTGTTTCTTCTGCAGCCAGGCTCTTATTACAGACATGCTCAATCACAGAAAGGACAACTCTTTCTAGAGGATGGATGATAACATTTGCCTCGACAGGTCTTATTCTCTAAACAGATTTTTGATTTTATGACTGTTCTCTCTCAAACTCCGAAACATGGTGGAGTTTAGTATTCTGAGTTAGGCTTCAGTAAGGGATGGGTAGAGTTGTGACTGTATTCTGCTTTGCACTGGGGACAAAAAAGAGGAAGAGTATTTAGGCTACTTTGTCCTTCTTGCAGCTTTTCTTCATTTAGTTATAATCTTTCTGATAAGACTTGATTTGCCACGGTGAAGACTGGTCTTATACTTGAGAAAACACTAAGGAAATTCCAGCCTCTGTCCCCATCCCACCAACCAAAAAACCTGTGAGAAAACAAAATTAGAATTTCTGTTGTTCAGTGCACTAAGATTCCCTTGGCATGTATGATTCAATTGATTTAACAAAGCAATTTATCAAACAAAAAGGAAATAATCAGGAGGGCAGACTGACAGGGTAACATGCAATGTCAAACTACTTTTTTTCCTGAATTCCAGTTCTTCACACTGTTCCGCTGCTTTTTTACTGAGACTGCTGATAGGTCACCTGGAGACTTTCCACCCTTTCTGCCAGGACTTAATTTTCAATTTGGGATGGACAGGTGCCAGACGCAGAGTCTTCTGCTGTGTAAGCTGGTCCAGTTGAAGCTTCCAGTGATCCTTTGGTCTGAGCTGTTTTGCCCTACAATACCTACTCACCTTTTCCTTCCTCCTTGCTCTGGCACTAGTCCAAGCCAGCCATTGCAGTTTTGCCAGCAGTTCCTGTTTTTCAGCTCTTCGGTAAGCACATAGGAGCAGCAGCTGTGCTCAGACCTCTCATGTGTGGGGGGCAGGAACTCCTACTTCTCAGTTTAGAAGAGACTTAAGTAGATTTTCCTGTAACTTCCCCCCACGACTACCGGCTTTGCAGCCAGAATGTGCAAGGTGTTTACACAAATTAGGGTCACCACGGACTCCAGGTGTATTTAAGCATAAATCACTGTCCCACATACCTGTTTTCCAATCTGTAAACTTGTCTCAACTTCACAATATTTCTCTCTTTTGTTTTAAACAGAAAAGCCTCTCAAACAAGATAAACCAACATGTGTAAAATAAGCATTTCAGAGTTGCCCGCTGCCTTTTTCATTCATTTCTCCTACACTCCAGATGTAGTCTCAGTATTACAGCACCATATAGAGGGGAATGACAGAGAGGAACAGCTGAGAACAAGGTGATGTGTTAACTCTTCTTTATGGTCTTTCTCATGCATAGATCAATAAACAGGAAAATACTGGACTCAGAAAAATCATAAAGACATTGGGCCAAATCACAGTCTTGTCAAATGAAGGGTTGTAGATTATGAAGCCCGAAGGTGGAGAGCAGTCAGATCCTTCTCCTGAAAGCTCCTAGAAGACCATGACTGTTCTGTCTTTGGTATACCTGGTTTCCTAACTAATGACTGGTATCACCATTGGACTATCTTCTCCTAAACCTGGCATGTCACAAACAAGAAAACTACTACAGAGCCACCTCCAGAAGAAAGTGCCTATGTGTTTGCCTCTCTTACACTCTGTAGATAGTTTATGTGTGTGGGCATCTGTCACATCCCTGTACATGAGTTCAAACTGGTAAATTCTCTACTTCTCTAAAAAACAGTCTCTCCCAAAAAATTATTCTGAAAATATCTTTGAAATTCTTCCTTTAGGATTGTGCTACCTTATGATATAAGGCACATGAGAGCAGCCACAGAAGCCAGGTTTGCAAAATAATTCTTCAAAATTCCTGAAAGGTACCAAAAGACTGAAGTAATTAGCTCAGATCTGCAGTGGGAGAGGTAAACAAGCACAGCTCAGCAGAAATCCCACCTCAGCACGGATTATGCTTCAGCCCTTTCCAAAGACTTAAAAATATTGTTTGTATGCTTTACTGACCACCAGAGAATAGCCAGGTAGTCAGCAGAGCTCACTGTTATTCAGGAGTTGGAATTAAGCATGATTTATTAACACTGCAACATTGTCTCCTGCTGGCCGTTGGCAGTAACAGAGTCAATTATTTGGCACTTCAGCTCCCACCAAATCCCACCCCATTCCTCGGAATTTCAGGAACACACTTGGAGTGTATTCCCTTGAACTCCAGATGAAAATGAAATATTATTGAAGGAATACCTTCTCTTCCTTCGTATCTACATGGTGCGTTAATGATGTAGCAATGAAAAGGAGGTAAATGTTTGTTGTTGCTGCTGTTTTGCAGGGGTTTGGCTATTCATTTAGACCATGTATCCTTTTGCTTTCATCTTGAAATAGAGGACAGAAATCTGATTTATTTTTGTCCCACTTCTTCAAATATAATAATTGGTGTCTGTAACAATCTCCCTGGGGAGCCTTGAGTTTGAGCATCTGCTCCTCACAATCTTTTCACAGAGACAGTCAGAGATCCTCCTTGGTTACTGCTCTCCACCACAAGACACTTATACATCTCCAGACTCATGTGGTCTGGAACTAAGACCTCTACTTGATTCTTTCAGAAGAAAGGTAATAATTTCAGAATGTCCCAAACTATTATGCTTTAAATACTGTAGCAGGTCTGCTGAAGAGTTGAGGTACCTGGGTACTGCAAATTACGTTCCACAGATATGAGTAAGGAATGTATTGTCCTTACTTATCTAGCTTAAAACTACTCTTAACTTATTATATTGATGTAAATACAAGTAAAAATGTTTATTTGCAATGTCTAGAATAGATGACGTAATTATAAACATTAGTGTCTTTTGCTTGAGACCTCAGAGGTAAAAAAAATAACAAACTCAGGATGATAAAGGCATAAAGTGTTTAATCCTTATTGATTTTTTTCTAAGCATGCTTGAACGGTGCTTTAAAAAGTGTGTAATACTTCCATGGTTTTCTTCATATCTTAGGCAAAACTGAAAAAATCAAATAGGAGAATACAGCAATCTCAAGTGTCTTTTTGCTATTGCATTTGTTCTCTTTTTCCGTCATTCATCAGGACTGGTATTGTGCAGAGCTGGGAGATCTATGCCTCGGTCTCAGAGTGACAAATGATATTTTATCTTTGAGTAAATGGTGAAATTGCCCGACTGTTTCTAAGAGAATGTAAGTACAGGGGTAGAATAAAAGGACCCAGAGGGTCAAATTCTGCACAGAATAACATGCGTTTGCATTAGGGATTTAAATTAAGACAGAATTTCTTTCTTGAGCTAAATTCATCTCTCTTATGTGCAAGAAACTTTCACTTAGGCAATTTTGAGTTATGCAGATCTAGCAAAACAAAATATGGCTTTTTGAGAGGAAGTGCCAAGTTTTATTTCATTTGAAACCCCACTGACTTAATTTGTGCTACACACAAGTAAAGGAAGGCATTTTTAAACTCAGAAACTTATTGGTGAATGCATTATGATTTGGAATACGTACACACTGTCACTAGTTCTTCCAAAGGAAGATTCTCTCAACCACTTCACCAGAAAGTATTTCAATGGCTTATGGCTATAAATGGCTCAGCTTTCAAATCTATCCTGCTGTTACAAAGAATAAAAGCAAATGAGGAAACTGTATCTAGACCAGAAGTGATGGTGGACTGAGTTTTACTTGGAAAAATGGAAAGGGTGAATTTACCTCCCTAGTTCAGAAAGTTCACTGAACTAAAATATTTGAACAGGTCCTAGCTGGTCACTTATCCAACATCCTTCTGAAATCAACTAAGTTAAGAAAGTGATTGCAAACAAAGATTGCAATGAAATTCCGAACTCGTGAGATTTTTTTAAAAACTGATCATAATTCAGGAACTGTGAAGTCTAGTCTCTAATAACTTAAAATTGGTCCTACACACTCCGTGATTTTGCAGGATCCCCCATTAGTCCATTAAAAGCTGCTCTCATCCTAAAAGCTATCAAAAATTTTTACTGAAGCACTGAAAATAACTACTGCTCTTCTCTTTCTAAAGGCTGAATGAACTGCCAGATACTTGAGTAACACAGGCATTCAGGCAAGTGCTATTATAGTAACAAAAATGCACATCTGCTGCTAGGTATACTCTTGTGGAATTTAGTGGGCTTGATTAAAGAGTTTTTAAACATATTTGGACAGCTATTGAAAGTCTGGAAAGGGAAGGTGACTTCATAAGTAGTTTAAATGAAGCTGGGGATGAGGCTGTGAACAGGTACCCATTTCCTGGAAATAGACAGTGAGGTAAAATGGGTGTGAGGGAGACAAAGACCATTGTTCATATATTAAATCTTACTCCTAAGCTCCTTCTGTTACAGGAACTATGAGCAGATGTTGAGTTCAGTGCATACTTTTGGCAGTGAGTGACTGCTGCCCTGTAACTGCTTTGGATAAAAACAGTAGTTCCACTAAGCCCTGCCTAGTTGCATTGTGCCTGAGACTTCTTCTAAAGCAGAAGAACCATGAAACAGCATGCTGTGGGAGAAATATGGTCAGTCCAGTCTCCTAGTGGGCAACCTTTTTGATCCTGGGCTCTGAGATACTGCATGTATCACATCAGACTGTAATTTGTCCCACAAACACCTCTTGCCCAAATCAGCACTAACAAAAGAGGAGGGAGTGGATGTGACCTTTAGAGTCTTGATTGAAACACATCCTCTAAAAAGGGAAGGTATACACACAGTTAAACTGCACTTTCACTTTTCCGAATTCTAAACTTCGCCCAAAGTCTTCGTCATTGCTTGAGAAGCCAGCCAGGCTGCTGAGCAACATGCAAATGTCAGGTAAATTGGCAAGCTCTCCAACAAAAAAGGCAATGTTCACAATGCTTGTGGTAATGTGACCATATCAAATAATCTAGCTCATTGTTTGAGATACTTAAATTAGTTTGAAGAATTTGTACTGGAAGAGAAATAAGCCCAGAGAGCTCAATGGAAGAGAAGTTGCTTTGCAGTAGTTTTTCCTTTGCAGATCAGTTCTGAGAAAAATAAAAGCCTCCTAGTCAAACAACATTGCTAAAATTATTTTCTATTTTGAGCGTGTGTTTAAGCTAATCCTTTTGTTCCATTCAGAGCTCATCCGGTGATGCAGTGCTCCCTTTTTTAGTTCTCAGAATTGTTGCCCATAGCTAATCTACGCTCATATCTAAGCCTCTAGAGTTTATAGTGG
The DNA here is from genome assembly GCA_013399365.1 of Pampusana beccarii. Lineage (NCBI taxonomy): Eukaryota > Metazoa > Chordata > Aves > Columbiformes > Columbidae > Pampusana > Pampusana beccarii. The sequence goes on from VWYH01002813.1 coordinate 90,209, forward strand.
ACACCTCCAATCACGTGGACACCTCCAATTTCAACCAACTGAACTGGACTTTGTGAAAGTCTAAATGCGTGGAATGAACAAGGCACTGATGGCAAGGCATCTTGTAGGACATACAGCTAGCAGGGAAGTGGGAAGTATTCACAAAATACACAAGGTCCTCTCTGTTCTAACTGATGCTATAGCCCCCCAGGGGTTTGGGCCTCTGTGTCAGAACACACACTCTCAGATTCTTCTACGTCTTCCTTACACCCCTTAAAACAACATTCTGCTCTTTTCTCAGTGGGTAACCAGCATCATCTGCAAATTGCTCTGATCTGGTCTTAATTGCTATGCCTAAAACATTAAAAGTCACTTTAAAAAAAGTACATATTTTTTGATTCAGGGCTAGATTCTTCTCTTATATGACTACACCACCTCTTTCCACCTATTATGTAAGATCAGTGCCTAAAATTACTTCTCCAAGGGATACTTCCATTTCTCAGCCACTCCTTACAACCCCACTGTTCTAGCCCGTGTGGCCTTAGCTACTGGCTACAGCATTTCACCATTTATCCCTCTGACTACATTGTTGTCTAAAAATAAAAGATAGAACAATAACGGTGTTATGATTCCTTTACTGTTCTCTCCAGGTGTTGACTTGCTTCCTATCCAGCCCATGTGGCAACTCACAGCGACACAATATCAGCTGTTCAGTAATAGCACAATAACCTTGTCTCTCCAAGAAGTAAAATGTCTGTGTTTCAAGATCACTGAAAGGATCAACAGTAATGAAAACACTGTTTTCTTGCCCTTATGATTTTGCTGCATGTGGGTAATACTAAAGGAATCTGTAAAAGTGCATATAATGCTGCACCAGCTATCAATTATCTCATGTATTACAAATCCTCTACAACTTTTGGGATTTCCCAGTCAATTTTTAAGCCATATGGAGCTATTTCCAAAGTGCAGAAACGTGTCCCTTAATCAGTCCCCGTAAGTCCTGAATACTTTTATATTTCTCAGATTTCCAAATGTTTTTAATACATCGTTGCAGTGCTTTTGTAGCAACATGAAACATCCAACTCCTGCCAGCCCAGGCCGGTGAATTGACGCTTACTCAGGATGTGCCACAGGTAGGAAAATACTCTCCATTTTAGCAGTACTGCCAGTTTCAAACCTCTCATACCAGAGAGCAGCTGCAACTCGGATAGCTGGGCACACTATCCTAGTCTACACTCAACCTGTTTGGGTTAGGACAGGTAATGGGAGCCGTGTTAGCTATCCCCATGGGTGCTCTTTTGTTAGCGAAGGCCATGCTGATATTCTTCTTATTCTGTGGGATGTTATTATATTACCCTGAAATTCTCTAAAGCAGTTTAAGCCCTTCCTGGACTGGCTTCTGAAGAGGCTTTATGGGTAAGTTTACCTTTGTCTTGTCATCATACTTCTTGCCAGTTGAGACCCACCTCAGTAATTTCTCACTAGTCCTGTCAAATATCTACGTACAGCTATCAGATGAAATTGGACCACAATGGCAAAACAAGAGACAGAGTCACAGAATGTTTGGGGTTGGATGGGACCTCTGGAGATCATCTAGTCCAACCCACCTGCTAAAGCAGGTTCACCAGAGCGGATCTCATAGGAATGTGTCCAGGTGGGTTTTGAATATCTCCAGAGAAGGTGATCCCACAACCTCTCTGGGCAGCCTGTTCCAGTGCTCTGGCACCCTCAAAGTAAAGAAGTTTCTCATATTCAGATGGAACCTCTTATGCTTTAGTCTGTGCCTGTTGTCCCTCATCCTGTGTTTGGACACCACTGAAAGGAGTCTGGTCCTATCCTCTTGACACCCACCCTTGCGATATTTATGAGCATAAATAAGGTCCCCTCTCAGCCTTCTCTTCTTTAGGCTGAACAGACCCAGCTCTCTCAGTCTCTCCTCATAAGTAATGTACTCCAGACCCCTGATAATCTTGGTAGCTCTCTGCTGGACTCTCTCCAGTAATTTCTTGTGCTTCTTAAGCTGGGAAGCCCAGAACTGGACACAGTACTCCAGATGCAGCCTCACTAGCCCAGAAAGATACATCTTCTTGTCATCTGAGGATGTCTAATTTAGACAATGCCACCAAGACTGTGCTTCTTTAAGATCAGGTCAGGGATGAAGACCATCTCTTTGTATCCTAGCCTAAGGAAGACCAGAGTGATGTTTAAACTACAGCCTTCAAAACATTGTCTGTGTCATCTGTGTTAGGACAAATGGCTGATATGGACAATAACAATAGTCTTAAAAAAAATGTAAACTAGCTAGGGGTAAGCCCACTGGAAATGAATCAGGTTCATACAGTAAGCAGAAGAGTAGAAAGACAGGACAAACCCAGGCCTTCTTGTCTAAAGGTTTTGGTGTTAATACTAATGTCTTTTACCAAGGGATGCCTCAGGGAGCATTGTACTCAAACTGTGAAAAGCTATACCTTATACCAGACACAGCACTTCATGTGGTCATTATGATACATCCTCTTCTCTTTTTAAAAATTTTTAAAAATTAGGAAACAAACAAACAGAGACTACACGTCTGTAATGTCATGAAAGATACAGAGGAAATGCAGTACTGAAGATTCAGCTGAAGTTGAACCATTGATAACTATTTAAATTAACACAGAAAAGATATTTTTTCTTTGATGCATAGTGACTAAATGTATTCAGATAATAAGCGCATGATTAAAATGCTCAAAAATGGATATATGTTTCATGAATATATAAACTCAGGAATTTTTTAAAAGTCCCTAAAAAGTTTTAATAGTAATAATGTTCAGTAGGAACACTTGGAGAAGCAGAAATGGTAGTTAAGTGCCTGAAAAGCATCTTCACATCATATCCTGAAATAAGCCTAGTGTCTTAAAACTTATGTCTACTTGTATGCACATAATTAGATGTCTACGCGTGGACGTAAGAGAATAGGTACATCATTATTATGAGAAACAACCTTTTTCTTTCTTTTGTATAGGTTTTAGACTGCAGTTGCATTTAATTTATTGTAAATTACTGTGAATTATTATTTAACATTCACTGACACTTCCCATTCATACACTCTATCTGCTTTGGCTGGTGCTATCAGCTGCCATTGCTTTTACGGCTGCTATAGACACTTTAAAGATCTTTCACTCTCCAAAACATAGGTCTGTTTTGGAGCTCTAAGAGATAGAAAAAGGCTTTTACAACAGTTACTGACATCTGTTTCAGCATGTACATAATATCTAGCCTCACAGAATTTCTTCTTTTAGTAGTGAAGACACTGTTTAAAAATATAGATAAATTTGATGAGAACACAGCAACTTAGATTTTGCTGCCATGGAGTAAAAGTTCTGTTCTGCATGTTTTCATCTTTTTATAAGGCTGTAGAAATTAAAGATGAGAATGATTCCTATCTTTTCCCCCAGGAAAGAATCCCTTCAGTTTCGAACAAAGGCAAATCAGAGTATTTTAAAAATGATATTGTTCAGTGCACAGATTGACAAAACCAGAGATTCATATAACTGTTGTGATATCAGTTGTGCAGAGATGGGGTCAGGAAGGCCAAGGTCAGACCCAGCTGCGCCAAGGGGCATCTAGGTCTGACCTAACCAGAAAAGGCAAAGAAAAACAAGAGGGGCTTCTACTGGTATATCAACCAGAAAAGGAAGGCCAAGGAAAGTGACCCCCCCCATGATGAGCAAGGCTGGTAAACTGCTAAAAACAGACGACGAGATGGCTAGAGGTACTCAACAGCTTCTTTGCCTCAGTCTTCACTGGCAAGCTCTCTTCCCACACTTCTTGAGTGGATGAACTGCAAGACGGGGACTGGGGGAGCCAAGTCCTTCCCTCCCCCCAAGTGAGTCTCTGGTTCGTGACCACTTAAGTAACCTGAATAGACATAAGTCTATGTGACCTCATGAGATGCATCCCAGAGTCCTGATGGAATTGGCTGATGTCTTTGCCAAGCCACTTTCTGTGATATTTGAGAAGTCATGGCAGTCAGATTAAGTCCCTGGTTCCTGGAAAAAGGGAAACATGGCTCCCATTTTTAAAAAGAGTAGAAAGGAGGATCCCAGGAACTACTGACCTGTCAACCTCACCTCTGTGCCTGGGAAGAACGTGGAACAGATCCATCTAGAGGCTATGCTGAGGCACATGGAGGACAGGGAGGTGATTTGAGACAGCCAGCATGGCTTCACCAAGGGAAAGTCCTGCCTGACCAATCTAGTGACCTTCTACAATGGAGTAACTATGTCAGTGGATAAAGGACAGGCTACGGATGTTGTCTATCTGGACTTCTGTAGAACCTTTGATGTGGTCCCTCACAACATCTTTCTCTCTAGATTGGAGAGGTATGGATTTGATGGGTGGACTGTTTGGTGGATGAGGAATTGTCTGGATGGCCGCACCCAGAGACTAGTGGTCAATGGTACTATGTCTGGATGGACACTGGCAACAAGTAGTGTCCCTCAGGGGTCCATACTGGGACCAGCACTGTTTAATGTCTTCATCAATGACATAGACAGTGGGACTGAGTGCACCCTCAGCAAGTTTGCAGATGACACCAAGCTGAGTGGTGCAGTTGACACACCTGATGGACAGGATGCCATCTAGAGGGACCTAGACAACCTTGAGAAGTGGGCCCAGGGGAACCTCATGAGGTTCAACAAGGCCAAGTACAAGGTCGTACACCTGAGCTGGGGAAACCCCTGGTATCAGTACAGGCTGGGAGATAAAGAGATTGAGAGCAGCCCTGTAGAGAAGGACTTGGAGGTAGTTATAGATGAAAGACTGGACATGATTCAGTAATGTGCACCTGTGGCCCAGAAGGCCAATTGTATCTTGGGCTGTATCAAAAGAAGCACATCCAGCAGGTCAAGTGAGGTGATTCTGCCCCTCTACTCTGCTCTGATGAGACCCCACCTGGAGTCCTGTATCCAGCTCTGGAGTCCTCAGCACAGGAAAGACATGGACCTGTTGGAGAGGGTTCAGAGGAGGGCCACCATGATGATCAGAGGAATGAACACCTCTCCTATGAGAACAGACTGAGAGAGAAGGCTTCAGGGAGACCTTACTGCAGCCTTTCAGTACTTAAAAGGGGCCTGTAAGAAAGACAGGGACAGACCTCTTAGCAGGGCCTGTTGTGAAAGGACAAGGGGTGATGGTGTTGATTGACAGCTGACTGAATATGAGCCAGCAGTGCGCCCAGGCAGCCAAAAAGGCCAACAGCATCCTGGCTTGTATCAGGAATAGTGTGGCCAGCAGGACTAGAGAAGTGATTGTGCCATGGTACTTAGTGCTGGTGAGGCCACACCTTGAGTACTGTGTTCAGTTTTGGACACCTCATCATAAGAAGGACATTGGAATACTAGAGAGAGTGCAGAGGAGGGTGATGAAGCTGGTGAGGGGCCTGGAGCACAAGTCTGATGAGGAGCACCTGAAGGGGTGGGGCTGTTTAGCCTGGAGAAAAGGAGGCTGAGGGGAGACCTGATTGCTGTCTACAACTACCTGAAAGGAGGTTGTAGCATGGAGAGTGTTGATTTCTTTCCCCAAGTAGCAAGTGATAGGACAAGAAGAAATGGCCTCAAGTTGTGCCAGGCAAGGTTTAGATTTGATATTAAGAAAAAATTCTTCCTGGAAAGGGTTGTCAGGCATTGGAACAGGCTGCCCAGGGAAGTGGTGGCGTCACCATCCCTGGAGGTGTTTAAAAGGTTTTTAGACGAGGTTCTTAGTGACATGGTTTAGTGCTAGAGTTAGGTTAGGTTATGGTTGGACTCGACGATCCTGGGGGTCTCTTCCAACTGAAACGATTATACGATTCTAAAGAAGGGGAGATTCAGGCTAGATGTGAGGAAGACGTTTTTCACAATGAGGGTGGTGAAACACTGGCACAGGTTTCCCAAAGAG
>VWYH01002813.1:96135-121278 GCA_013399365.1 Pampusana beccarii
ACCTCTACTTGCATATCCTTTGGGGTTTTTTTGCCTCCTAGAATCTGGAGGAAGAAACACATATTCTGCCTCAAGATGTTTATTTGCATTCCTTCTTCTCTCCTCTCCTCTCCTCTCTTCCTGTTCAACACAACATAGGAATTTTGCATTGTACTGCCTATCACTGATAATTTTATCATAATAATGAGCGGGTCCAATTTGCTCTTCTCAGGTGCATCTGTTTCAGTCACCTGCCCTTTGAAATACACCTTAACTAACCATTTATATTTAAGGTGTATTAATATATTTTGTAGGTTCAAACATATATATATTTTTTCCATTCTGGAAGAAGTTGTCCATGTATAATGGGATTTTTCATCCTAAATGGTTTTTTGCTAGAGTTGCAACGTAGATCCTGATGCAATTATTTTGAGTATTTCATGGAAAAATTAAGTAGGTGAACGCTACAGAATCCTAGAATAGAAAAGAGGGACAAAATTTGAAATTCAGAACTGATAAAGTAATAATCACTGCCTGGTTTTGGTGACATTATAGGTACTCAAAAAGAACTCCCGAAAACAAACCCCAAAGGCCAGTCCTATTGTTATGCAATCAATAGGAAGACTCCAGCTGATTCCAGTGGAAGGGAATGAAACATCACTTCAGTGAACTTCGGAGATTTCCTTAGTTTCGATAGCTCTCTTCCTCCAGCTGCATCACTGTTGAGCCCATCTCTGGATGCACCAAGAGGCCTTACAGGCCCAGGGGTGGCTGCTCTCTGGCTGTGCTCAGGTTTTGCTCAAGGCACTTCAGGAATACTTTACTGGGACACACATGGAAAAATCTTTGAACAGCTGAACACTGAGGACAAAAGAAAATTGTGGTTTCACAGATACTTAGTGTCTGAGGAAACACCTATGTGTGATTATTGTTGGCAGGGTATGATGTTCTGTCCCTGAAGCCAATGGATCTTCTGTCATTTACTTCAGGGGATGCAGGGCCAAAGAGCTGGGCTATGAGTTAGAGTCTGGTGGGAGTTATACAATGACTGATGGGGAATTCCTCTGGTGGATGGACCGTGCCCCATTGCTGATTTGTGTTCCCACAGCACTCCTCTTTACTGATCCTCTTTGCTCTGTCTCTCATTAGCTGTGCCCCATGCCATTCCAAGGTTGGACTTCTGCTATGTGTTCTGTGAGCCTGTTAACAAGTCCATGGGTGCAGTGAAAGCATCAGAGTTCAGTGGTTTGACGTGACACCAGGCAGGCCAGGAGGGCTGTCCTCCACCCCCTAGCATGACAGAGCTGCTGATGTGTGACACATGGCAAGCAGAGCATGCTGTGCTGATGGCATCTCCAGGGTCTGGTCTTCCACAGTGATGTGCCACAGCTTCACTAGTTCTCCTGTACATGCATTTTCTACACTTTTTCATTTGTGACTGCTTTGAGCAAAAGGGCTGTGACATGGCCTTCTGATGGTATCTTTTAACAGAATAGATCAGCCCATCTTCCAGACCTGAAACTGGTCATTTTTAATCAATGCATTTTCATTTCAGGCTCATCCTTTAGATTAGAAAAAGAAGCTATTTATAACTTTCGTATAGAATTAATGTTTTGTTATCTCAGTCAGAGAGGAGTATTTTGTTCTTACTGGGGATTACTGGAGTTTTTGACAATATCCAGCACAATCTGAACTCTTATTTAGAAGAATAAGGCAATATAACATGCAGACTTGAAAAGGCAAATAGATGTGTTTTGTCCTGTCCTACAGAAAACACTACTGGTAAACAATCATAGTGGCAAAATGGGAGTGACTGAGTCCAGCATCCTCTCTTTGAATTCAGTGAGATCTGATCTGACCGGGAAGATGTTTAAAATACTTTTTCCTCTTAGTTTGTTTAATGTTTTTGTTGTTTCTCTCCTTTTTTTTTTTTTTGGTTGGATGACGAAGATCTCAGCCACACGCTCAGCTTTCTCTTGGTTCTGGTGATTTCACTGCCTATTTCAGGCTCTAGCATGATAACGTCACTTCTGCATGGTTCCAGGAGAGCTGAAGTAAACACTCCCATGCAGCGCTCTGAGAGCCCACATACAGTGGCTCATGCTCGTTCTGCCAACAGAGCTGTTTTATCCCAGACACTATATTGTCTGCATAAATAAACTGTAACAGGAATTCATACACTAGCCATTCGTCAGAGATTTTATTTCTATTTTTGCAGCTTGCAGTAACTATTTCCTCATAGGGAAGCTGATTCTGCTTATATGGACTTTTCTTAAGATGGAGCATCTTTTCTGTACTTTTCTTATACTTGTTATGAAGAAAGATTATTCATCTCTAAATTTATAGCATCTAGACATGTTCTCACTTACAGCACCCAGACAGACAGTTATTCACTTAGCTCTTCTCAACACCCATTTTAAAAGAAACCACTAATATTTTCTTTTTGAAAATGACCAGATTCTTTCTTTTATTCCATACTTAGCAACATATTTTTGATCTTATGACATCACAAATTCATGTTTTTCTTGCCAAAATCCAGGTACCTATTTGAACTTGTTTACTTTCTTATATGCTACTATTATATGCTTATATTCTTATATGCTACTATTACCACGTTTGTGATCAAAGACTAATATGAATTTAATCAGTCAAATTAATAGGTAGGAAGCTTATAACACAACCATATATGAATACTCATGTCTTTAACTAACAGAACCTCATAAAACTCATGTGATAAAACTTGTTTCTGGGCTTTGCTTTCAAACTTCATGATATTAATCAGTGCTGATAATTTCTTCAAGCTAAAGTGTCCTGCATTGACAAGCTGGTGCTGTAGAGCTCTCAGGCTTTTTCTGTGTGGGGAAGACGAAAGCTTTGAGTTGAAGAGACAATGTGCCGAGGTCTCATTTTCTGTGCACTATAACCTTCTAAGTCATTGTTCTAGTGGAATGCATAGAAGATTGCTGGTAATGTAATACATATGGGGGTGAAAAGGCTCGCTGCAGTGGAAGAAATAAGGAAGGTTTTTGTCACATCAGGTCTGACCAGGTCTAAATCTGCCCTCTGATTTGTCTTCTGCACATGCTACTCACACTCATGTTCGTGTCTGTCATCATATAAAAAGTGATGGTCCTCAGCTCTCCTGCCCATGGCTGCCACAGAGTCTCCTTTGGACCCCTGACACGTGGCCAGCCTGGGGTTAATTTTTCAGATTGCTCCAAGTTATGGTACAAGCCTTTCTGTCACACAACTGGCTCAGAGTCAGGCTGTGCAAAGGCAGGAACAGTGACATTACTGAGGAGGGACGCTGACCTCACTGAGGAGGAACACTGATCTCCCTGAGGTCAGACAGTCCAAAGCAGGGCAGCTTAGTGACTGTGTGGCAGGTTCTGTCAACAACCCAGTAATCAGGGCAACGAGACAGGTCTAATGTCAGTCCAGGACCAGTCGGCAGGTGTCGGTCAGGGAGGGCAGCTAAGGACAGGCCCACCCAGTGACACAGGCTGCAGCCTGTGGGTACATGGAGACCCCCAACCATTTTAGGAGGGCCAATGAAGGGCAGCCAGGGCCATCAAGGCCTGTTGGTGTGCCCAGGGTCCCAGCAGCAGTGTGACCTGCTCGCTTGAGGACATGAGCTTGAGTCCTTGACTGTGGAGGAGCAGCTCGTGAGGCTGAAGAGGGCAAATAGTTTGTGATTTCACATACTGTTGACTGAAGCTGAGTTTTTAGGTTATTTGGTCTCAAGTCCTTGATAGTACACCAGTGGGTGAGTGAGGGGAGAACAAAGCTTTGTGAAATCAGATACTCTCACCTTGCTGAACTCTACCAGATCACTGGTGCATGCCTAACTCTGCCTTCTGTTCATCAAAGCCTTCTCTCCCAGGAGATCTGGATGCTGCCTTCGCAGGCTAGTGCTGGCATCCATGGCTCCATCAGAACCCTGGCTACTAGAATCACCTTGCTATCTGAGTCTTGACTTTCATCTTCTTCCTGCAATGACCAATCTATTGAAATGCATTTGGAAATCAAGGTGGAGGGGCAGAAAAAGGAAAAAAACAAAAAAAAAGAGAAAGATAAAAATGGGGAGGGAAGAAAATTATCAAGGAAATTAGCATCTCAGTTTCCTTCCTCTAGACATGAACAAAAAGCTTTTGAAGTGTTAGACCACATATTTTCAGATGTGCCCGGGATCACTCACTGCTGAAGCTGCTGATCACCTGCTTTTTAGCTGTGAGGTTGACTCTTACGCTGAATGCTTGCTCTGCCAAATCCAATCATCAAGTCAAAATACTTCATCTGCTATAGTTAAATCTCATGATTTTTTAAGCCTCTCTCCCGAGTTTTGGAGCCTGATTCATGGTTTCTGTGGAAAACTTCAGCTTGGCAAATGCTGAAGGCAGTGGGAGTATTTGCAGCTTGAAGGCACTGTTCAGCAAGAGGAAGGGTGGAGGAATCTGCCCCTCAGCAATTAGTAGAATCGCTTTCTACGAAAGGACGTGTCATTTGGTGGGTTATTTTAGCATGCTGTACAGATGCAGATTATTTTTTAGAATTTTTAATTGATGATACCATAGCAACATTATACAATGAAAAACAGTCCAGGCCAGATTGTGCCTGACAACCACCCGCCTGTTTGGGGGTGGCATAAAGCTGTACCGACCCAGGAGGACTTTGAGAGGCTCTTGGTGCTCCGAGTCTTGGTGTGGAATGCTGTCAGAGAGGTGAAATGTGTTCCTTAGCCCACAGCTAGAGGGGACAGGTCTATCACCTTGTCTTCCTACATGCCTTCCTGCATCTATTTGGATTGGTCAAGATGTTGCAGCTAAAACCCTGAGATGCCAGAAAATGATTCAAATTCCAGGGTTCTGATAGATTTTTACCCTCTGAGAGTCAGAGATTGTAGAGTGTCAGAAGAAGTGGTGCAGGGCAGAAATACATGTAACAGATTGTTTTATTTTGAGGCCTACTAGCGCTGCCACACTCAGTAGTTTTCTTTCAGTGAGAACAAGACTTTTCCTCTGTGCATCCATCTTAAACATTGTCTGCCCTTTGGGGGATAAAAATCTAGGTGGGATGTGTTCAGTGCTGGCCCTGCTTCTCTTGGTATCAATTTGACAGGGACGTGCAGGGAAGAGCATCACATCACTATCATGATGTAGGTCCTTTGGTTTTCTCCTCTTAGCCAGAGGACTGCTTTTCATACTTGAAAATCACTTCAGGTGAAAGTAGATCTCAAGTTAGATAAAGACACCATCTTCAGCTCTGTGTAATAATGTGCTTTCGAGCATGAAGTCTCCACCTTTCTGTCATGTCTAAGACTAATGTATGTATATGACTATGAGACGTTTTGAAGTCATTGATAGAAAAGAAAATGGACTATGCTTGACTGATTGAGTAGGCTAGGGATCAGCGTGAAGATGTTAAATGTATAAAGCAGACAGAATGGATGTGAGCGTTAGGCAGTATATGAAAGTGGAGGAACTTGGCTAAAAGATGGAGAACAGATGAATCATGAGAGCATTGTGGTTCCCAGCCCACTCAGGGAAGATGAAGAGTAGACAATGACTTTCGCTGAGAATCAGAGTGATGGGAAAAAAAGAAACTTTCAAGCAGGGGAACTTTCAGAGGAAAGTAAGACATGATCCTTACACTGTGATAGGTAGCTAGGATGAGAGAGGATCAAAGTAGTGCCGTGTATGTACTGTTTATTGTGGACACATATCATAGCAAAGACTGTCTCTTAGTGAATTTCAAGACTTCACCTGCAGACAAAATTCAACATGTGCTTAAGTTGCACCAGATGTGTGGAGAATTGTAACTCTTGGGAGGAGGATAGTAACAAGAGAGAGAGATTTTACAAACTGTGCAGAAATTTAAATGGAAAGAACTGAGACTGATCCAGGTAGGGGAGACATGAGGAAGATACTCGACAAACACAGATTTCCCCTTTCCATGTGGAAGAAAGAGGGGAAGCATGGAAAAAAGGTCATTTACTTACCTTGATAATGTCAGACTTCCTTCTGCAAGACCTCTAGCAGCCCCCTGTTGTACACAAACAGGTGTGTGGGAAACGACCTCGAAGGAAGAGCAAGTCCAACGCTTGGGAGCTGCCTGTTTCATTCCCAATGTAGATTGATACAAAAGCTAACACGAAACATCACTGTGCTACATATTTGTGCTCAAATGTTTTCCCAACCTTGTGGCTAGCTCTGTGTCCCTGGTCATTCCCTATGGATACGCACAAATTGGCTTCAGAAATACAGCAGAAGAGGAATGTTGCTGAGCATCCCTTTATTCAAAACACTTCCCATGGGATTTTTCAACGGAAGAAAGCAATCTGACTATAGGAAATTAAACATTCTTGAAGCTATGAGCAGAATTTATCATGAACTAATGATATTGCAGTAGAAAAACACCTGAAAATGCCCTCAGGGGTCTTTTAATAGCAATTTTTAATGGATTTTTTCTTTGAAGATGGAAGAATATACTGTGTCAGTGGATATGTGCGTTATTATTCGTCTGTAAGAATTTAGCATTAATTTTCAGCTTAAAGAAATTTACCAAAGACTAATTGGATGTATTTTTGTTGGTTTCTGCTGCCTGTGAAAATGAAGATCTGCATTTTGCTTAGTGGTGTATGAATCATGGAAGTGCTTCTTTTTTAATTAGGGAGATCTTAAATACTGATCCCCATTCTGTCAATGCGGTCAATGAATACATTAGTGCTGGAACGTCACATTTTAAAAGTATGGTGGTGGCCACCTATTTTTCAGAATACATTCATAACAACGAGCTGAATTTTTCTCTCAATATTAAAATGCTTTTAATGAAAAGCCAAATAGGAAATAAATAACGCGAACCCAAAGCTTATGTATTTACTTCTACCTAATGCTGTGCTCTCCAAATCCCTTCTGTGCTTTATTAAACTATAGATAACTGTTCCCCTTTCTAAGTAATCTTAGTTTGGTTGAAATCTTTATATCGGTTTATGATAAAAGATTATCAGAATGTTACAATTTTTTGAAGAACGGTATCACTTCGTCTTTCATAAATACTAATTAAGCAACTCAGGCTTACGTCAGTGCCGAGATTCATGTCAGCAGTTAGTGCAACTTGTTATTGTAAGATTAGTTCTGACACATTCCTTCCAGCACAGCAAGCAGTGGGATCCTGTGCAGCACTGGGAAGAAGTCATCTCTCTAGAGACTGCCAGTAGGTATCCAATCGGAAGGAAGGAAGACTGCTTGCTTTAAGATTAAAAACTCTCTGCTGACATGCTCCCTAACTGAATCATCTCAAACTGTAAGTCTCACCACGCAGAAGGAAGGAATGCATCACTCATCATACAGTCTTTTCCCTTTACGACACTGTTAGGCCATTTGTATTATAACATCTATATGCCGTGCCCAATGTACGGCTGTGGGGCTGACTAGTCTGGTCAGGGATCATTCACAAGTGCAGTAATTGGCAATGACTTCTTGACTACAAGAATATCAAACGAGGCTTGTTCCTTTGAGCAATTACTTGCTGCAAAACAGGCGTAAGGGAGAGAAATGACCTTATTCTGTTCAGCTGGCATGTACACTGCTGATTCGGGGGCATTCACTGGGCTCTGCTTGAAGGGGTGCTGGTAGTGTCAGTGTCTAAATGTTACCATTTGAGTTAGATGAGATATCATCACTTCAGTGCCCAACAGAAAACTAAGTTGAAAAGATGATCTGAAAAGCTAAAGATACACTTTAAACTGAGCACGTGTAGTTTCAGCAAATACAACGAGAATTTGAGAAGTAATGCTGTCTCACGCACCTTGCGGAATTCAGTGCATAGTCTTTGTCTTACGCAGAAATGTGATGCCAACATGCAAACACTGGAATTTTAAGAGCTGTATAAAATGTTGCATCTTCTTAGTAGAGATCTTCCTCAAAAGAATTGTTTTAATTGTTCAGATTTGCAGGGGTTCTGTTACAATGCCTTTTGGGTATCATTTAATTTTACTCCGAATGCTTGTGAAGCTGTAGAGTATGGTGACAGAGAGATATGGAGAGACAATGCTTCGATGCAATACAGAGACTGCTTGCCCAGTAGTGCACTGTGAATCAGTATTCTGTCTTGTTTTACAACTTGTTAAGACCCAGATTTTTCAGAAGGGGGTAAGCATTTATGCATCTAGTTGGCACATGCAGTTGCCGTGTGTGCACAACTGTAATAAAATGTTAACGTAAGAAAATGTGTGTGCCTAAAGTGATTCAGTGGTTGCTACACTCAAAATCAGATTTTAATCATATTGCAGTTCTGTAAACCAGTCTGGCCTTGAAACTTGGATCCTTGCTAGAACTGAGGCATACTCTAGTGTTACTCTTTATGCTACATATTTTTCTCTTTTCTTAGTTTAATTTTTCCTAATGAGGTACCATTTCTTTTTAAAAAGGCACTGGATACTTACAATCAGAAAGTTATTGAATAAATAAGCCTTCTTTATCCTCCTGTTTGCTGCACTGACTTGGACTGAGTACATGAAGCTTTGCTTAGTTTGAGTAGCTAATGACGAGTTTGGATTTCAGCATTAATCTGATTAAGAAATTTTTCATGATACAAAGTGGTCTGACTGATCCAGGAGTTGCATCAGATTATGCCATGCTAGAAGGCACATTTAGACCCTGTAATCTGTACTCAAGTGCTACTTGAAATCAAGTTTATCATTCAGATACTGTCTTTGTCCATGTGTCTAAATACATACTGAAAAATATACAGGTAAGATGAAATGCCAAGATATGTCTTCCAGGTGGTATGTGTATGGTGCTGTTCGGAGCATGCTAGTGCATGGAAAAGTGGTATAATCACAAGAGATGACAAAACAATTTTTAATTTCTGTCTTCATCATAAAATGACCATCAAGTGGGAGACCAAAGCATCTTTACAGAAAGCAAAGATGTGAAGTGTGATGGTGCTTTTTGTTGTGATATTTGTTGCTGGTTTTAAATTTGCAGATGTGAAAGAAAGCTATATCACAAGCCAGTCCTGTTTTCTTTTTCTAAAAAATGCTCAATTCATACCCTGAAGAGAACTTTCCATTATGAAATAGAGCAGAAATGGGCTTCTTTTTGAACTTCAAAGGGACCACAGCTATTTTTTCAGAAAGGTCTCAAATATTATCATAAAGGACACCTGGACAATATTTTTTTATAAAGTAGAAAGAAAATATTTCGGTCTATTCTCAGTTGATACGAAGACTCAGGTCAAGAACTCATAATGCATTAGCACATATGGTGCTGCGACTGGAGACAAAGGCTGTTTGGGGCACATTTTTAAACTCTTTAAGGATTATTTAGAGATTTAAATTTGTTAGTTTCTTTGATCTATTTACTCTGAGGTCTGCATATTATAGCTTAGACAGTACATCTTTATGTATAGAGTAAAATCCTATGAATATGGGAGGGAAGCTGCTAAGAAAGGCTCTTATATTAAAGGAAAAAGGCATAAAAAAGGATTTTGTCTCATTAATGTATAGGAAAGAGCTGGGAAAATTAAGGATGACTCAGAAATTGCTGAGATGAAGTTTGGAGTTTCTTCCTTCAGGCATTTTTGAGTTGTGAACGTGTAAACATTTCGTGTAGAACATATGGGAGAGACTAAGCTTTTATTTCCACCTGCATAACTCAAAAACTCTTGAGAGGAAAGGGAAAGGGAAAGGGAAAGGGAAAGGGAAAGGGAGAGGGAAAGGGAGAGGGAAAGGGAGAGGGAAAGGGAAAGGGAAAGGGAGAGGGAAAGGGAGAGGGAAAGGGAGAGGGAGAGGGAGAAGGAAAAGGGAAGGGAAAGGGAAGGNNNAAGGAAAGGAAAGGAAAGGAAAGGAAAGGAAAGGAAAGGAAAGGAAAGGAAAGGAAAGGAAAGGAAAAAAAGGAGAAAGGAAAAAAACCCCAAATTTGGCTGACACAAAATGAAATATTTACATTAGAAAGAAATACTTTGTTTGTTTGTTTGTTTGTTTGTTTTGGTAGATTATTTTAGAAGGAGTTGCTAGTGACTGAGAAGGGAAGACTGAATGAGAAGCAGAACACAACCTTCACGAATAACCAACTCCACATACATACAGATAGAAGATATTTGGTTCATGTGAGTTCCTTAACTTAAACTTATGAAGTACGATTTATTCTGTCTTTATGCCTAAAATAACTGCAATTTCAAATGCATAATGTCCATATACTATAATAATGGGGATGGTAAGACCAGAGTGCTTTTAAAAGTGTGTATCACAGCTTAGACTGTTCAGTATATTGGTATATGACAGGTATTCAGACTGTTGAGTATTATTGAAAGCTGACGAAATAACTGGGCTTCCACCAGAAAGAAATAATGAATTCTTTCCCCAAAGCAGAGATTGTTGGTAACTATTCCAGAACAGTAACTGTTAAAGCATTCCGTCTCAGAGATACTCTAATGAAGACAGAAGGTTTATATAGGCTTGGCTAGTCCCCATGGTAACAGCCTTTCTACTGGGTTACCATAGGAATCGTCAAAGCCTTTGTAAGCCTCCCTTAATAGAGCATATACGCTTTCCAAGCAGACTGGAATATCTGCTAGAGGATACACCTCCTGTGGTTAAATATAAACAGATTTTGTTTTGGAGTGGTACTCATCTCTGTTTAACTAGCTATGCTACTCTTTACGTTAGAGTTATATTAAACATTGGAGTCACCTATGATACAGGAAAACGTATGAGAGCTGAATGGTTTTACGAACAAGACAACTCATGGACGTTTGTACCCAGCCTGCAGGGAACTGCAAGCGAAAATACAGTTCTCTACAGCACCTCTGACATAGCCCAAACATCGCAGTACATGGCCCTGTCACCTTCCTGTGGACGTTGCAGAGCTTCAGTCAATCTGAAGCTTTGCGAAACAAAAATTATACAATAGGAAACAAACAAGCAAGAAATGGAGCCAAAGGAAACAAAGAGAGACCCCATCTGAACAAAACAAGCAGAAAGCAAGCCAGGGAATGACTTCAGCTCTGTAAGTCTTTCAAGACAGTTGTTGTTTTGAACTTCTAAATAACGTTCCTTTAAACTATTACCTGGGCACAACAGTAGTAGTAGATTCTTGGATAACTAGTCAGGAATGGCAGTTTCACATCCTTGATCCTGAGGTTTTGTAAGAACAGGGAAGTATAGTGGAGAACTGCAGGTTACGAGGGAACCGTGCACCTACTTGCTGGCCTTGTCATCATGAGCTTTATTTTATTCAAAATATGTTTACAAATGAAAGAATTTAATATTATTTTGGTTCTGTTTAAGCTCCCAGGATTAATACAGTGTTCTTCATTCAGAGGAATGACATTAATAAGACAATTTCTTAAGGAAACCTAGCCAGTGTCTTCAGGGCTCGTTATTTTTCCAAACAAATGCTAACTACAAGACTTTCAACTATAAAGCTGACAGCATCATACTGCTTTTATATTCTACTTTCCAGTTGGCTAAATTTCATTATACAGTTTGGGCTTATAAATCAGTACAGCTGAATTGAAGGACATAGTCTTACAGGATGACACTAGCAGAGAATTCGGCCCTTGAGTTCCAGTTACCAAGATACCAGCTTCTACACATGTAAAGATCTCTGTGAAAAGCAGTAGAACTACTTATATGTTTTGGTTAGGCATGTGCTTCCTCATCTTACCAGAGAAAGAATTGTGACTGGAGAAAACAAAGGTTTTGGAATTATCTGAAAGTGTGTTTGTTTTAAAATGGATAATTTGAAGTACAGATGTGAAAATTGCTATATATTGTGGTAGGTTTACACAGATGGTTTGGCAAGGCACACATCAGACATTACTCCTTTCCAGAGCTGGTAAAAAGGCAATATATTTTTCCAGGAAAATATCTGAATTAAGCCAGAAATGCCATTGCTTTCACAAGTAACAGAGGTGCCACAATTAAGGACATTTTTGGACACCCCAGCCCAAAGATGATGTCTCTAGTTACCCAAAAGCAGGCAGTGAAAAACTAAGGATAGCAGTCATTCAGAAGCAATCTGTGAGACAAAGATCTATTTAGAGGGAAAGGGTACAAGAAAAAAGAAATTTGTAGAAGAGTTAATAAGAGGTTCTTCTGCACATTGATAATTTAAAAGCTGCTTTAATTGTCTTCTGCCAGTTATGAGTTGTCCTTGCACAGAAGCTGATCCATATTTTTTGTTCCACTTTAGGATCTGACAGAAATCACAAGAATGGTATCTGGAGCAGCAAGAGAGGCAGGATTATATAGTGCATGACAGTATGAGTGCTCTCCAGTTTGCTTTCCCACTAAAAATGTAGAATGCTTACTATTTTTGGAGATCTGACTTCCCTAGCCACGCATTGTCCTGCCAGAGCGGATAGTTGCAGGACTACCTGAAATGAAGGTCTAAAAATAAAGCCGTGATTAATTCATTGTATGGTTCAACTAATGATGTGTCCACCAAATGGAACAATTCAGCTTTACTTTCAGGGATTTTGTTCTTTGACCACGAGAACAAAGAGGGTAATATGGCCCAAATAACATTCCTTAACTCACTATTGTACAGCCTCTGAAAGGCTTCGTAAAAATGCCTCTACCTGTGGGCTTTCTGTAGGAGTGCACTCAGTATGTAAACAGTGCCTATTTGCCCCGCTTGTTGCCACTGGCTTTATTTTGCAGAAACTGTCACTGAAGCTTTTTTGAGCTGAGAAATCCACCTGGTTTGTGACTCATGTTTTGAGAGTGTGTCGCTGCAATTTTTCCCAAGTGTGTCAGGTTGTGAAGAAACTGCTGCACTCACTGCAGCCTCCCAAAGAAACAGCTAATATGTTTTGTATGTTTTTATGTTTGCATAAGAAATCACTGATGATCAAACTGTATTACTGTGCAAAACACGGCATGCAAATGATTTGCCTGGCCTGCAGGGCATGCACTACATCTGCTCCATTACTGCAGGTGCTAAAATGAGTGGAGGTAGGGTTGACAAATTTGGCAATTTTATGGCAACAGGAGCTCATTCTGAACTCCACTTGTAGACTATCTGCTGACAGATGCACTGTCTCAGTCGGCAAGAAAGTGGGCATAGCATTTCTGTTCTGGTGTTTGTCTCTATCTGCCCTTGGTCTCACTTGTATCTCCACTCCTTTATCTCCTCCCCATCTCGTGTTTCCTCTTTTGTCCTACAGAGCCAGGAGTCTGGATCAGACCGTACAAAGGGCTGGATCACGCATCAGTCTGTAGTTCTCTCTCTGGTGTGTTTTTTGCAGCAAGTGTACTGGAGTGCCTTTGTCTCCTGTTGCTGTCTGTTCTACTTAGGCTGTGGTAATGGAGTGGTGCTGTGGCTGGATACAGGCTGTCTGGAAGGACAAGCTGTGAAGGTCAGATGGGATGTTGCCTTTCATAGCATCACGGAATCACAAAATGTTTGGGGTTGGAAGAGACCTCTGGAGATCATCTAGTCCAACCCATCTGCTAAAGCAGGTTCACTCAGAGCAGATCACACAGGAAGGTGTCCAGGAGGGTCTTGGATGTCTCCAGAGAAGGAGACTCCACAACCTCTCTGGGCAGCCTGTTCCAGTGCTCTGGCACCCTCAAAGTAAAGAAGTTTTTCCTTATATTCAGATGGAACCTCCTGTGCTTCAGTCTGTGTTCGTTGCCCCTCATCCTGTCGTTTGACACCACTGAAAGGAGTCTGGTCCCATCCTCTTGATACCCGTCCTTGAGATATTTATGGGCATAAATAAGGTCCCCTCTCAGCCTTCTCTTCTTTAGGCTGAACAGACCCATCTCTCTCAGTCTCTCCTCCTAAGAAAGGTGCTCTAGGCCCCTAATCATCTTCGTAGCCCATCGCTGGACCCACTCCAGTAATTCCTTGTCCTTCTTAAACTGGGGAGCCCAGAACTGGACACAGTACTCCAGATGCAGCCTCACCAGGGCAGAGTAGAGGGGCAGGATAACTTCCCTCAACCTGCTGGTCACACTCTTCTTAATGCACCCCGGGGTACCTTTGGTCTTCTTGGCCACAAGGGCACATTGTTGACTCAGGGTCAACCTGTTGTTGACCAGAACTCCCAAGTCCTTCTCTGCAGTGCTTTCATGTGACAGAGCAGTGAGAATGCATGGACTCTGCCTTGGGATGGATCATGAGCCAGTCAAGAGCTTAGAGGATAGAATTAGAAGGTAGAGATGTGGGCAATGTTGCAGTGGGTGTCTGCTACAGACTGCCTGTCAGATAGAAGTAGATGATGCCTTCTTCACACAACAGGAAGAAGCCTCATGTACACAGACGCTGGTGCTCACAGGGAATCTTTAGCCACCACAATATTTGCTGGAGAGAGAACAGAGAAGGGCACAAACGATCCAGGAGTTTTCTGGATTTAGATTATTTATTTACTTATTTATTTATTTGTTACTGTGAGGGCAGTCAAACACCGGAACAGGTTGCCCGGAAAGATTGTGTAGTCTCCGTCTTTGGAGATATACAAAACCTAACTGGTCACAGCTGTGAGCAGCGTGCTGCAGTTGACTCTGCTTTGAGCAGGGCAGGTAGACTAAATGACCTGAGGAGGTCCCTTCCAGCCTCAACTGTTCTGTTACTCTAATTTTGTAACGTAAGAGAGGTGGTAGAAGGACTGAGATGAGGATGGAGGAGGAATGGAAAAATGGGGATTGTATTGGATCCAGCACAGCAGTAGAAGGAATCGTAGAATCACAGAATGGTTTGGATTGGGGTAGGAAGTGACCTCTGGAGATCATCTAGTCCAACCCACCTGCTAAGGCAGGTTCATCTAAAGGAGATCGCACAGTAATGTGTCCAGATGGGTTTTGAATGTCTCCAGAGAAAGAGACTCCACAACATCTCTGGGCAGCCTGTTCCAGTCCAGGAAGCACCTATCAATTTGAAAGGAAAACCAGAAAGATAGCAAAACAGGGAAAAGCCTACTGCTCATGCTTTCTAAGCAACAAGGAACTAGCTAGCAGCTGTTTTGCAAAGGGAAATGTGGCATACCTGGGTTGTAAGGAGGTAATGAGCAAGTGCTAGCCAAGGGAGAGTACTATTCTGCTGTCTGTGTTACGTGCCGTGGTCAGTAGACCTTGTTCACCACATGCCATGTGTGCTGCACGGAATGGTAGGACTTCATGTTTCTTCCCTCCTCCCCATTACCTCTCTTTTGTTTTGGAACTACTGTGAACTTATGGCCCTGTGGTGGCACCTCCTCTCCATTTCATGACCTGGCAGCATTGTCCATCTGACCCCAGCATCTGCTGACCTGCAGAGACACCAAGTAGCCACATGTGGTACAGCACTAGAGGAATTTAAACCCCTCTGTGCCTGCACACACCTCTTTGGACCAACATGACGGTGCCTTTTTTCCATCTTAAAGACTTTGTATTCTGTTGATGTTGGCTGGATATGTCAGGCTGAAGCTGGTTTAATGTTCATGGATACTTTTTAACTTGAGGGAGAACATGTCTCAAACAAAGAAAAACGAAAACCAGCTGAACATGATTATATCCCTGTTTGGAAAAGCCTGGACAACCATCCCTAGGGTAAAGAGGAAAAGAGGTCATTGTAGAAATGCTGCAACCTCCAGGATGAATGGGAGGAGGGTTGAGGTATCTGAAGCACAGGAGGTGTTGACAAGGAAAACTGAAGGCTTTTTAGAGGAAAGAGAAACCGTGTCAAGGAATTCTGACTGCTGTGTCACAGGTACCTTTCTGAAAAAGCTACAGCATTGCCAAAGGGCTCAGGGAGACACC
The DNA here is from genome assembly GCA_013399365.1 of Pampusana beccarii. Classification (NCBI taxonomy): domain Eukaryota; kingdom Metazoa; phylum Chordata; class Aves; order Columbiformes; family Columbidae; genus Pampusana; species Pampusana beccarii. Next base: position 111,863 of record VWYH01002813.1, read on the forward strand.
AGCAGTTGCAACTTGCCTGCTCAGAGGATGTGATTAGAATTAGATGCAGTTAGAGAAACTACATAGTGTTTTTCTTTTGGAAGTGAAACATTAATGCCAAGAATCAAGTAGAAAGGCAGGGAAGTAGCTTGTTTGTAGGTTTAAAGACTCAGAAGATTTAACACGTGGAGAACAAATGAAAGACTCTTAACCATCAAGACAGCAGCAGAGAACTGAGTCAGAGGGAACGGAGGTCTAAGGTCTTCTTAGTTCATTCAGTTTTGTTTGTCTAAGATATTTCAGCAGCTGAACAGCCTGTAGAACAGCCTTGAGTGCAAATGTGCACAATTTTTCCTTGTTGTTTTTTTTGTTTGGTTAGTTTGTTTGTTTGTTTTTGCTTGTTTGCTTTTTATTTTTTGTGGAAGTGTTCATGTGAATACACTCATGTACTTGATCGTAATGCATGCTTGAAATTCTCATTTCTTCATTCAGTTAATGCCTATTTCTTAAAGTATTGAGAAGTTACATATAGAAAATACCAAGAAAGTAAAATGGATGTATGTGGTATGTAGTATGAGAGAAGGGCAGTTAAGCTGTAGGCCAAGCTCTACTGTAAAGAGACTTTTGCACTGTGGGTGCCAAAGGAGCTGTTGGATGGAACTGCGCCAGCAAAGACAGTGGAGAATTTAACCATATATACAAAGATGGACTTTCTTTCTGCCCACAGTTAGTCTGTTAACAGCTTTCAAGATCACAGTAGACATGAGGAAGAAATAATTTCAGAAGATCCCAGAAATGCTGAGTTGAAAGCAAGGAAGTGAATGTTTATGGGCAGCATTTATGAAAATATTAACTTTTGGCAATGCAGACATCCCTTTTAAGCTGAATGGGAGGAATAGGGTTTAAAATCATAAGGGACCCCTTAAAAATTCATGCCAAGATACAGCCTAATGGGAGCAACACAGTATTAGAAAAATATTCTTGCGACTATTGGCTATGTCCTTGTTTCACATGTGTAGGGTAAAATTAAAAAGATATTTAATAGGAATTATAAAAGACATAATCTGAAAAATGTACCCACCCAAATCTGTCAGTAGTTATTTATTTTATTATTAGTTGGTCAAATAATGAAGCCCTAGTGAAATATTTTTCTCAGTTTTTTTCTTTATACTGGAAGTATTGACTGAGCAAGGAAAATTAAAATCAGAAATAATGACTTAAGGAAAAGGGTCTGCAGTCCTTGTTTGTAACAGGGACTAAGTATGTAAAAACTGTATATATTTGTGGTATATGATGGTAAGAAAATATTTTCCAGAGGAGAAAAATATTACTAAGAGCTGTAGAAAATTCTGACATTATCATTTGAACCTCTGTCTTTTTCTTCCCCCTTCCAAGTTTAAAAATGTTGGTTTTCTTCATTTTTCTATCCTAATACTGATATGTAGTGGTGGCATTGCAAAATGGAGGTTTAAGAGACAATGTTGGACAAAACAAGAACACTATAGTTTATTCATTGTAAAGACAGTGTGAAGAAGTTGAGACTATTTAGCTGTCATACTTCGGTATAGAGAAAAAAAGGCCATGCTCTTTGGAAGGACTTCGTAACTTTTCATGTGCATATGCATATAATTTCCCAGATGCATGCTTTTTTCCCTCAGCAGAACCCCCATGTCTGAGGCTGTGAGCCTGAGGACATGCAGCAAAAACCCCATGAAAGGCAACACCTTGTAGCACTAGTACACCTTGGGCTGAAACTTGTTAGGTGTTGTAAAAGACTTTCTGTAAAGACTTATTTTTCTAACACACTTAAGTTAAGCTTTCAACATAAAAGTTTTAGAGTTCTTGTGCATTCACATATATCTTATTATCTTGATACTTCATAATCTGTCCTACATGTGGTTTTTATGACATTGCTCTGCTAAACCTCATTTCTGTGCATACCCCCCTTGCCCCTGCTGCAAAGAATTCTGTTGAGATCCCCACCAGCTAGGGAGCATTAAAACCTGTTTTTTAGTTTTAATAGATGGTTTCAGTATGTGTTGTAGTCCTTCAGCATTTTGAATGCTCAACTTACAAGAAAGGGAATTCACAGATCATCTTGCTGTCTAAAATCAATTACTTCTGAGTTTTCTGAGTGCAAATTATGTGTATGGGCTTTGAGACAGAAATTATCTTTTACCTCCTGAGCACAGATAAATAAACTTAGTTTTAATTGGTGATTTTGCTGCCATCTAAGTAGAAGAATGTGAGTAAACGGAAGAAAAAGATCCAGAACTGGATTCTCTGAACTAGGCTGATATATTGATCATGCTGTCACCAACCATTGCTAAATATAAACATTCACTTCTTCCATTTTTAGTTTACCAGTGTTAAAGAAGCACATTAAAAAGTCATGTTCATTTCAGCATCTGGTAGCCTGTGTTTTTGTGTTTCAGAACAATATTCCTGACATACAAACATAATAAAACTACATCTTGTATAACTGGTAGACATTTTTTGTCTTTAATGATCTCAGATATGCAATATTGCACCCAATCTTATTATTTAGGATTAAAACATTATGGGCTGAGTCATCTTTATATTTTTCTTCCTTTCTAAAATTCTGGTTATATAAAAGAGCCATGAATGTGGCTGCAGATTTGGCAGGGGTTTTCATAGACATGGCAATCTTGAAGAGTCCATAATGACTTAAAGTGCCCACTACGTGCACGATGCAAAAGAGAAGACAGTGGTTCACTGACTGTCATTTCCTACACTTGCCTCTACTCATGCAATGTGGTTATGAAACATTTTCATATTGACAATATCGTGTTTTGCTTGTGTTTTGCAGTCACCTTCCACATGTGAAAATGGAGCAACAGGTGCAAGATTCCTGCATTTTCAAATTTCAGTCCTTTCCACATATGAAATTTTAAAATATAATAGCATCATCAAGGAAGCAGGAAAATGTGAAGGTAGGGATACGCATGTAGACAAGAAGAAGCATGTGCTTATGTTTTTTATGATATTACACACATGCACACACATTTTTGTCAACAAGCCCAATCCTTTTGAGGTGAAGAAGACTTTAGACATAGGTAGTTGTAGAAGCAGGAATGACTAGAGCATGTATTCAAATGCAGGTTTGGCATAGCATCATGTAATAAATTCACGAATGCTGTTCATAATGCTTGTGGTTGGGTTTAGCTGTGATGAGTGACATGACGAGACGACACGAGGAGAAAATAAAAGCTGTTTTATCAACACTCTTGTTTTCTAGCTTCCTACTTGCTGTTATAAAGTCAATAGTAAGTCAGAAGTTTCCATCCAATAGGAGACAAGATTGTATGCCTGTTGCCTGTGCACTCTCTGAAACCTGGATGTCACATATAACTGTGTGTTCACTGTATTCAGAATATTTACATGTAGTGGTCACCACTGTATATTCAGTTCTTCCTGTCATATCTTTTGAAATCTGTGGATCTGTAGAGGCTCTTCTGCTTGAATAAACTGGTGTACTTCATGCAAAATTAGGCATAACTGAGGCAAAACAACACATGTTTTGCTTTAACTTCCTGTTTGGGTTCAGTTGTGACTAAAGTTTTCTGTTTGTGCCAGTTACAGTTCACTGTGTAAATGGTATATACTATGTACAGGTATCTTCAGCCTTACAGCTTCTGTGGGATTCTCCTTTCTGATATGGTCATATAACTACCTAAAATTTACTAGAAACAAAGCATTTAAGACCTCAGACAAGTGTGCAGTGAATCTGCTAAAGAGATTCCCGGTGAATGTTTACCTTGAGTTTTCAACAGTGTTCTCTTTAGGGGCAAGGGTAGAGATCTATACAGCAAGTCATCCTATGAAAGGAGGTCAGGAGAAAAAAATACTTTTTCTGGCTGTATAAGTTCTCTGATGAGTTGGGTAAATAGGAATGGAGGGCAATACTTGCTTGCCTGTTTTTTAAACTTTATTATTCTAGAATTATTAGATTAATCAAATGCAATAAATTTCAAAAGTAGGTCACATTTCAAATACTAATGTGAATATAAAAATCAATAGCAGCAAATTGTGTAAATCATGGTAAAACATTTGTGATGCTTTAACATGGCTAACTGAAGCCTGGTGTGCATCAGCAGTCTTTCACAGTTAATTCTTATCACTCTGGTAGTACACTTTGAGACTGTTTTTGAGCATTTTTAAAGATAGTGGTTTAAAACCATCTCATTAACTCTGTTATTTTTTTTTCCCATAGGTTAGTTTTATTGGGTGATGAATATCCAAAATCTTCCATGTAATCATGCAACAATATGAACTGACCTAGAAAGGTCTACATGCTACTTCACGATATGCTCTGGAGCAAAAGCAATTAAGAAGTTGTCTCAGGGAAGCACAAGGAGAAACTATCCGTCTAAGACACCCCTCTGGGAACAGTTTCTATCCTTTTCCTACTTGTTCTACCTTTGTGATAAGAATATAGTAATGTGATTCCCCTTTAAAAATGTCATAATTCTCAGTAGATATCTTGTCAGCTCAACCGGACGCGTGCCTGTATGGTGGGTTGCCTGGGACAGAGCAATGATTCTATGCACTTGTCAGTGGAAGGGCTCAGAAATTTTGAGCAGAATGTTTCTCAGAAAATGCCAATTAATTCAGCTGTAAATGTTCTGTGGGAATGTGTCAGGACTGACTATACTTTGTTTGTTTTGCTTTCAATCAAAACAAAGCTTTTCGATAACTTTTTTATAATCTTGTCATGGAGAATATTTGAATGTTTCATCCTGGAACAACATTTGATTCAGGATTGTGTTTCATATTATAAACTAGGGGAAAAAAAAGGTGAGAATTCAAACTTTTCTTATATATTTATCTTAAGTCAGTAAAAAAAAATGTCCTAGGGGAAACATTTACTCTGCTTCAATTTAGAAGGAGGGAAATGTTAAGATGTCAGAGTTTTCCAGGAAACAAAAATTCTACTTTCTTGGAAAGTATCTGACAGAAGCCCATCACTCATGGTTTAAAAATGAAAGATTTACAGTTTTTAAAACAAATTAACCATATAGTTAAATGAGTGAAAAATACTTAAAAATAACATTTTCAGTCACCTTAATTTTGAAAGACTGAAAAAATAACTGGATCTTTTATTTCTTAAGTTACTGAAAAAAAGTTTTCCACATGTCCAAACTAATATTTGAATATTAAATTCCTGTCACTCGGCACTACTGAGAACAGTCTGGCTCTTCTTCATTCCCTCCCATCAGGTATCTACACGACTTGATACGATTTCACTCTAAGCCTTCTCTTTTCCAGGCAGATGAGTCTCAGCTCTCCTCATATCAAATGCCCCAGTCCTTTAATAATTTTCACAGCCCTTCACTGGACTTATTCCAGTAAGTTCATCTCTTTCCTGTACTGGGGGTGCCAGAACTGGACACAGTATTTCAGATATGGCCAAATAAGTGTTGAACAGAAAGGAAGAGTCACCTCCTTCAGCCTTCTGGCAATGCTCTTTATGATGCAGCCCTATATACTGTTGACCACCTTTGCTGCTATGGTGGATTGCTGGCTTGCGTTCAACTCGTTGTCCACCAGGACCCCAAGGTCTTTTTCTACTGAGCTGTTTTCCAGAAAGTCAGCCCCCAGTGTGTACTGGTCCATGGCACTATTCCTCCCCGTGGGCAAGACTTCACATTTCCTGTTGTTGAACTTCACCAGATTCCTCTCTGCGCAGTTCCCCACCTTGTTGAAGTCAACTTCTCCCAAGGTCTTGTTATCTCTGAATTTTCTGAGGGTTCACTGTACCCCGCAGTCTAGGTCCTTAATGAAGAGGCTACACAATATTGGTACCAGTATTGACCCCTGGCGTACACCACTAGTGACTTGCCTCTAACTGGATTTTGTGCCATTGATCACAATTCTCTGGGCTTGGCTGTTCAGCCACTTCCAGTCAATCTCACTGTCCACTTATGTAATCCATACTATGTTAGGTTGTGTATAAGGTTGTTATGGGATACTGTGTCAAAGGCCTTAATAAAGCTGAGGTAAACAACATTCATTACGCTTTCGATCATCTGGCAAGGTAGTAATTTCATTGTATGAGGCCATCTAATTGGTTAAGCATGACGTCCAGTAGGTAAATCCCTGTTGACTACTTTGGGTCACCTTCTTGTCCTTCACATGTTTGGAAATGTTTTCCAGAATTACTTGCTCCACTACCTTCATAGGGACTGATGTGAGGCTGACTGGCCTGTAGTTCCTCAGATCTTCATTCTTGTTCTTCTTGAAACGACATCTGGTTTCTTCAAAGATAGGAGCGATGATTGCTTTCTTTCATATTTGCTTTGCTTTCACGTATTCCCTTTTGCCATAAAGAGACAGTTAGTATTCCTGTATTCATTCATTCCCTTTCCAGATGCACAAGAAACGCTCTGAATTTCCTTGACATATACACAGCCATTGTTGTGGGCTCCTGCTTGTATCAGTAGGGAGATTAAGAAGCAGAACACCCAGATAGGAGCCTCGTAGAGCATTTTTCTTCATCCTCCTTCTCTTTTTGAGATATATCTACAGCTTATTTCAGTTCTATTACAGATTAAGGGAACTGAGCCAGAAATGCAGGGCTTCTTTCATTCCTCTTTAAAATATAAAGACTCTTTCCCCTACTTAAGCGAGTGGAGCACCTCCCTTATAAGGAAAGGCTGAGGGAGCTGGGTCTCTTTAGCTTGGAGGAGACTGAGGGGTGACCTCATTAATGTTTATAAATATGTAAAGGGTGAGTGTCAGGAGGCTGGAGCCAGGCTCTTCTCGGTGACAAGCAATGATAAGACAAGGGTCAGTGGGTGCAAACTGGAACGTAGGAGGTTCCACTTAAATATGAGAAGAAACTTCTTCTCAGTGAGGGTGATGGAGCACTGGAACAGGCTGCCCAGGGAGGTTGTGGAGTCTCCTTCTCTGGAGACATTCAAAACCCACCTGGACACCTTCCTGTGTAACCTCATCTAGGTGTTCCTGCTCCGGCGGAGGTATTGGACCAGATGATCTCTTGAGGTCCTTTCCAATCCCTAACATTCTGCGATTCTGTGATTCTGTGATACTTTGGTGTCAGAGGTAAATTACAATTCTGAAAGCGTTTTCTTGTCACTTCTGATCATGGCTATTTCTCTGGCTGGGACTGACAGGAGACTGAACATCTTAGATACAGTCTGATGAGGGAATCAGGTGTGAGAGAGTTTGGATATGTGAGCTACTAAAATAAACTGCCTCAAACATCCTACTCTTTTTCCAGATCAAGAAGTATGCTGGACCTGTAGGTCTTCATGACCCAGCCTACAACCAACCTGGATGGTCTTCCTGGTTGGGCTTTAAGAAGTACATTAATAAAACTGACCTTAATTAGATCCTATAGTGTAACTGTTCCATCAGGAGTTCAGTGACATGTGTAGCCCCAAAACAACAAGGGTGTTTTATTTCTGATAGAGACAAGTAATATGGAGTTTGTTGCTCCATTTACTGCTTTCACGTCCATATTGCTTCTGAACCAATGTCACTAATTTGGCTGAGACTGAAGTTTTTGTGAATGATAACAAAATATATGAACCACCATGAAGCTGTAAAACACTCATGCTCCTGTGGAAACCTGGAAACATGCAGAACCAGAACACCAAAGAAATATCTGCATGCAACTGTAGAGATAAAAGTAGGGCATCAAAAGCCAGAAATGTGTCCAGTAACAGTGAGACATAATGCTTGTGGGAAGACTGAGAAAGAAGAAAATAAGCCAAAAATGGAATTGTCTTCTTCTAGAGACCACCAGGGTAGATCAGAATAATAAAATATCCTGGACCAACTCATCCTGGTATTTAAAACCACATAGTTCTCTTACCCATGGGGAAATTTTAAATATACAAACATCTGTTGTGTAACAAACATTTAAATTTGGTTCATTAAAGTGCAGTACTACTCTTTAAAGTCAATATGTGAGAATAACATCTAGGACCTCCATGTTTGTGGTTTCTCAAAGATTACTCTATCAGATTGTTCCTGTTTACCAGTTAAAAGATGCTTCTCTAACATCAGTCCACAAACTTAACCTTATTTCTTCAAGGTAGTCTGAATTTTCTGCTTGTTCGGCATTGCCATGAGACTTTTCTTCCCATGATACCTTTGCAGCCTGAACTGTAGACAATTCTAAGTAATCAGAAAGCAGAAAACATAGTTGTTCATGAGGCAAAAGGAGAAACAGAAGCAATTTCTCAGTTGATCTTGCTATCTTTGATTCTCTGGGGCTCATTTTCTCTGTGCCCTTAGGAACTCTGAGCAACTTGAGCAATGGAGAGGACATGGCTGAAGCAGCACCTTTGCCTGTTGTCTTGGAGAGAAGCTGCTTTCTTATCTCCTTCTAGAACTCACAGCCCAAGCCTAATAGTATGAGAAGCTGCCATGAACAGTGGTTTTGTGGAGATCAGTTATACAGTTTGAGGAAGGGAGATGGTGAATAATGAAGAAATCTTAATTCTAAGCTACGGGCTTGAACTGGATCTTAAGAAGTAGGTGCTCAGGAGTGAACCATGAAGAAACCACAATGTTGACATATCATGAGGGAAATGAATTAAAATCAAGGGGATTACTCCTGATTCTACTGTGCATTCCACTCATTAATGTAATTGGATAGTTGGGCCCTCTGTCTGTCAAAGGTAGGTAGAGGGCTGAAAAGTGCATGTGGGAAATGACAAGGGGAGATTCAGCATGGAGAAGCTCACAGCAAAACTGGAGCAGTTCTGCGAACTTGGAGGGAACAGGGAGGGAGAGAGAAAGAAAATATCTAAACCAGGGCAGCCCTGGTTTAGGGTGCAGCAAAGTCACTTTCTGGAAGTACATAACACCTTTGTAAGTATGCAGTTGCTACTACTGTATGTAAAATTAACAAGTAAAAAAGTGCTGGAATCTATCCTCAAACATGGATAGGAAGAAGTAGCTATAGTGTCCAGGTAAATTATTTTCCTCTTTAGTTGTTAGACTGGTGCACCCAGCCCTAACAACATACCTGTGTCTGGCTTCTTGCCCTCTTGCAGTGTGGTTTCTGTAGCCCTGCTCCCAAAGAGAACAGTGGTTTCTGCTGGAATGAGTGTTACAGGCAGCTTCAGGGAACACTCGTCCCCAGAGCCCTGTTACATAGCTAGTGTATGTTATGAAAACATTCCCTGCTCTGTAGTTACTTTCTTCAGAAGAATAGCAAGCTAATCTGAATTATATAGTTTTTATGAACTTGTGTACTTTTTGGCCCCTGATATGTATGCCTAGTTGGTGTTCTCATCAAAATAGGTATATAGGACACATGTTTAAAAAAAGAAAAAAAAGAAGAAGAAGAAAAGGAAAAGGAAAGGGAAAAGGAGAAAAAGAAAGGAAAGGAAAGGAAAGGAAAGGAAAGGAGAGGAAAGGAGAGGAAAGGAAAGGAAAGG
>VWYH01002813.1:121628-180991 GCA_013399365.1 Pampusana beccarii
AAAAGAAAAGAAAAGAAAAAAAAAAAAAAGAAAAGAAAAGAAAAGAAAAGAAAAGAAAAGAAAAGAAAAGAAAAGAAAAGAAAAGAAAAGAAAGAAGAAAGGAAAATATTTTTGAAATCCTCACTTATCATCCCAGATCACATTTTTTATATATGAAGTTGTATGATTTTTGTACAATCCAAGAATGGCTCTTAAATGTTTTAAAATATTATTAGATTATATTGCAGTATCAAAGATAAACCTTTCTGATGGGATGTATTCTAGCAGTTTCCTTCCTTCCAGAAGGCAGCAGCCACTCCCTGAGTCATTACTAAAAGAGTTACAAAGACCTAAAGTTCCATTTAAGAATGTACTGGTAAATAGAAGGAAGTAAACTAGTCCTGCATATACAGTATCAGAGGTGCTCTGCATCGTGTATTTTACAGGTTATGACAAGACCATATCTTATGTCTGCTGATACATTTCTGAAATGTGTTTAATACAATGTTTATCGTATTAACAAACCACTATCATTAAATCCTACTTTAACAACATAAGCTTGTCCTACAAAGGTAAGTAAACATATTGTACAGTTCCAAGTCTCAAAGCTCTAAAACAGCAGAATTGTAAGCCAAACCAACCTACTAAAATTTTTTTTAAAAGTGCTTTTCTCCTTCCTCATTGTGAGTTATGAAAGAGTCTCCAATTATATGCCGTGCCCATTCTTTGTTCCTCTTCCTCTTCCCCTTCCTCATGATGGACTGTGCTGTCATAGTGGAGAAGGCTGCACAGCCAAGGAATCTGTTCTCTGTAGGCTTCCTTCATTTGTTGCAGAAATTGGAAGATGCGCAAGGCAACTGCGGGAGGGTAGAAAACAAATGTTCCTCTAAAAGAGCTGGATGCTCTTCAGATGATTGAATTCTCTTCATCGTAGACACATGAGAATTCTCTAAAGCAGTGTTTAATGCATAATCACTTAAAAGTTGTTCTGCTACTCCTTTACACTCTTGTCTGTGGAGGGATGGAATCAACAGCATCTTAATGCTGGATACATAAAATGCTGCGTATACATCACCGAGTGCTCTTAAAAATCCAAGTACGAGGCATCTCAAAATGGACATCCATATTTACTGAATGTTTTTTGTCTTTAATTGGCCTTTGTTTCTGATGTCCCACTGTAAATTTGGGATAGCCAAGCCTGTCTCTTCACAGGAATACTGCAAAGATAAATTAGTTGACATTTTCGAACATTAACTTTCACTCAGAAGCTGCAGTGATGAATACCATTAGTGAGCTTACGGGAAATTAATTTCAAAATGTTGTAGATTTCCTCACTGACTGACCAAATGACTGAATATCCACTGGTTGACTTCTGAACTGAGGAAGAAATCCTGAAGAAAAGCTGGTACAGAATTAATTAGTTCACTTATTCAGTGTTACATGAAGGCACAATGGAACTTGGTTAAAGCTACACAGCAATTTTAATTCTGACATTACTTCTAAAAGTCTTACTTTGCAAATTTATTATTCTCTTAATGCAGATTTTTGGTGTTTTATAGGACAACATAAACCTTTTCATAAAGCTTTATATGCAGGAATTTATACTGTATTGTGTGTAGTAACTGACTCTTTTTTCTTACCTCAACCACACTCATTTACCATGAGAACTAATAATGTCTTGTTCTTTAGGTCACATCCTGAAATGTCATGTGGCAATTTCCTTCCTAGAAAAATGTGTTTATTGAGTATCACCATTAACTCCTGTAATGCACATATAAAATACAATTGGCATAAAGTTTTGCAAAATTTTGTTTTCATAAACTTTAGCATGAACAGAAGTTTGCAAGCAATATAAAAATATAAAAAAATTTACAGTTTAAAGATCTAATGTGTTAAAGCAAACAAATAGAAAAGAAAGCTGAAATGGTTTAATGAAAAAAAACCCAGAAACTTTACCTTAAATTTTTGTTTGCTCACCTGACACACAGAATCATATATTCCACAGAGAATGAGAATTCTAACTGCATCTTGTACCACCTTTGTTCATCAAGTACGACTCCATTTTAACAAGGTACTCGGGACACAACAACTTTTAATAAGTAAGGAAACCAGTTGACTTTAATATACTCATGGAAGTAAAATCAAGTATGTGCCCAAACACTGTGCTCTGGCCCATTTAGCTAACTCATACACACAGTGCTTCACTAATACGCAAAATTTCAGTACAATGGAAAGTGGACAACCTATTGGACATGTGCATTCTGATAAGAAGAGGTAAAACTGCAAAATCTCATATGTAGAGTGCACAATATAGGAATATAACTAAATTAATATTATATTTGTAAAAAATCCCATCCATCAGGGCGACTTAGTATTAAATATTTGCATCTGAAAAGAAGTAAAAATGACATGCTGAGCTAAAGCTGAACCTCCTTTTTAAGAACAATGTTGATTCCACTCCTACCCACTGTCAAGAGTTTGATTTCAACCTCCAACCACACTTCAAATCCAATATTTTTTTCAGTGATGCATTTTTGTATCATTATCAAAGATGCAGAAGTTAGGAAGGCTAGTTTTTTGTTTTTTTTTTTTTCCCAGAGAAATGCTACTGTGACACAAAAAGTCATACAGGTTTCAGTTGCACACCAGGTGAAAGTTCTAGCATGCAGAAAACAGAATTGAAATTCTCTGTGCTACCATTACCTTGCCAGAGGCACAAAGATAGCTCTGTTGCACTTCGGTGTTCTGTGTTGCTTCTGGCACGTCCCTTGCTGTAAAGCCCATAAACTCCCTTTCAGTGCTGTTTTAGGGAGAAATGTTCTAGTTTAACTCTGTTTTTGTGTTCCATCAACTGGCTCCCCTTTCAGGATTTTCTTTGAGATGTGACTTTTTTTTTTTTTTTTTGTAATGGATAATTTAAAAGGCAACAAATAGTTGAACTCTGGCAAAACTTAGCACTTACTAGAAATACATCTCATTCAACATCAGCATTTTTCTAAAACACTTTCTTTCAAGGGATGTGTACATGTGGTGGATTTCCACGTTTTTTCCAATGTCCTAACGCTGCAGCTTCTGACGTATCATGAGTGCTTTGGTCCTCTGTTACAACTTTCTTTAGCTGTAAGGTTTTTATCTTTAATCTTTTTTACCGACTCTACTGACTCTTTTGCTGCTTTGAGATGTGATGTGTTACATTTTTCTTCCTGTTTTGTTTTTTTTTTTCTTTCCTGTGGATTTGTTTAGCAGCTCTTGAAACTGTTCACTCATCACATTCTTTCTTTCTTATCTATTTGAGAAGTCTTTCCTTGCTTATCCTAGGCTCGCCCTAAACTTGCCTGCTGAGAGCTTATTAAGCTGATAATGTTCTACTATTTCTCGATCAGAAACCACATCAATGTGCTTCTAAGTACCATACACATTCTCTTCTGATGCTGTGTTTCACTGCTTTCTAGTTTTTGTTATATACAGAATTTTTGCAATTCTTTCCTTCTTTCTTTCTTTCTCTCTCTTTCTCTCTCGATTTCTCTCTTTATCTCTTTCTCTGTTTCTCTCTTTCTCTCTTTCTCTCTTTCTTTCTTTCTTTCTTTTCTGCTTGTTCCTACTTTTCCAGGTTTCTGTGTGGCTCGTGTTACAACTGCATACTGTTGTGACAGGTTTTGTGTTACTGCCACGTGGAGAAAGATTAATGACATAGAAACGATGTCCTGTGGTGGGCCTAAATCTTAGCACCTAAACACTGTTCTGGAGGACAGTTTGAATTTGCCACTCATGTCTCGCTTTTTAGCTTTCTACTTGTTTTCAAACATTTTTTTCTTGAGTTAGGTATCTGTTATTGTCAGAATCTGTAGGGCTGAACAACAGGCGAATGGACACACAAGCAACGATGAACTCAAAATCCGCAATAACACACAAAATACATGATGGAGTGTCCAAATACTAGTGGAGGCTGATCATCCAGTAAAATAATCTTGGCACATAACTGTATCATTGCAGATACAATTTTGCTTTTGAGTCCAGTTGTGTATTTATGAGATGAGTTTCATTTTTAACACTTTCCAAGTGCTGTGATTTAAAGGCATTGCTGCTTCATTATTTAATCCTGCCAGTTGTTTTCTTGGTGAATTGATAGCTTCTTGCCATGTGTCTAACTGCTGTTTAATTCTTAAGTTCTTTTCTAACCACTTTCTAATGTCCTCTTTCTTTTGTTAATTGCTTTGTAGTGAGAAGCATGTAGAAGAAAAAGTAAAGGTCATCATGTAGTTGGAAAAATATTCTTGACACATCTTGGCCATTTTTATGACAGTTGAACTGTTGCCATTTACTTCAAGGATGGTGCGGACAGTGTCCTCAGGGTAATACTCTTCTCTCATCATTGCAGCATGAGTACACCTTCAAGTCAAAAGACAAGTATCTGATACGTGTGTTTTCTTGTTGTCTCAGGTAGCTACAGTCAAAAAAACCAGGCTCTAAATATATGCATTTCCCCGCACTGCATGTGCTACAAAGAGCAAGTTTTTAGTGTTTGGTTGGCTCTCAGTAAATTCCTCTTTATTTAAGCTCATGGGTTGATGGTTTTGTTGAAGGTGAACAGCAATGCCACCCAAGGGTAGCTGAGGCCTGGGAGGGAAGAACATTCTTCTAGATATCCCGAGGAGATATCAGTCAAAGCCTAGAAGAAATTCACAAAAGCCCTGGTTTTCGAAACATACACCAGTTTTCAGAAAGAGCTTGGTCTATATTGGCTTGCACAACCAAATGTGCCAGTATCATAGGGGAATCTAATCCTTTAAGTACAGAGTAAAAGTTGGTAGTTGGCTGTATACCCTGCTGATTAATTTTCTTTTCATTTGATTCCCTAATAAAAATTCTGGCATAGATTCTCATGTTTAAAATCATTATATCGGAAAATAATTGAGGGAATAATATTCGGAGGCTGTGAACATCCATAGCTCCCACTAATTGAGTAAGAGCACAGGATTTTTACGCGTATAGTCTGGAACAAAACATAAGAAGTTTTAATTGTGCATCAAATTCTAACAGTGTGGCCACAGAACTGTCTAAAAATATTTCTCTGTTATTTCTGAGTAATTTATGATTTTATTTTTTTTAAAAAATGGTATGAGTGTAGAAGATGTTGAGTAGTTTTTTCCTACAGCCAAAGTAAACTAAGTAGGTCATCACTCATTTACTACTTATGACTCTTCATTGGCCACTTAAAACTTCAGCTTTCCTTCAGATGTATCCAATTTCCCTTTTTTTTAGGTTAAAAGTCATATGTTTTTCAGGCTTTCTGAGCTATTCTTACTAGCTTCCATAACTACTCAATTATAATAGTACAATTTATTATTTTTAAGAATGGTTTGCAGCACATCTATCAAAGGAATATTCTTGGTTTTGGAATAGTGACTGGCTTAAGAGTAATTTAGAGGACATAAATAAAAATGGTAAACGAATGTGGTTCTGCTTTTCAAAGGAGTCAAGTGTCCTGCTTATTTTTTCCTACAGGAAGTTATCCTTCATAGGTATCTTAAGTTTGTTTCTAAGTTCATTTTATTATTGAAAAATAATTACATTAAGAATGATTTTATGCATGTTGTGATTTAGGAAAAAGTCTAGTTTATAACACTTTTTGATGAATATTGGAAAGGATCTTCTGTGCCCTCTTTGGAGTAGCCAAATCTTTCATCTGGAATTTAATTATTCGAACAAACAAACAAGTTTTATTCTGGGTGTGTTAGAATGTTACTCCATGATGTAGTCATAAAAATGTACTCTCAAGCAACCACTGCAGAAAAATATAATTATGCTCACAGACAGAGTCATTAGAGATGAATGGGCAAAGAGTGGACAGAATGTGTTGCTTGATAAATTTAGCTCTCGCTCTGTCTGCTGCTTGTTTGTGAGCGGCTTTGGTCTTCCTTGGATCTATTTGTTACTCTAAGTTAGCCTCCCCTCATGGTGGTGGCAGCTCCTGTGTGTTCCCACGGCCCCGGGAGCTACACCAAACATGTTCTGGTGTAAGCAGAGCCTCCTGAGCAGGGCACGCCGGAGGGCACGGGCCTGGATCTGGTCTTCTAGCTTGGCCTTTGGGTAAAGGCTGGACGCTCTTCTCCTTTTGATATAAAGCCAAATAAATATGACAGATAAACAATAATAAAGGTAAATTAGCCAGGTATGGAGAACAGATTCTAAGAGCTGAGGATGTGGAACATCTGTATCTCATCAAAGGCAGAAATCCCAGCCAAATATGGTGGAGCAGTCATCTCAAAAGTACATCCTAATTCCAGCAAAATAGAAAAGGAATGCAGCCTTTGAGTACGAAAATCTGCTGGTGCAGTTACTGTCTTTGAAACAAGCTGTGAGCAAACTTGATACCAGCATGTGTGTTCCCACTGAAGAAACAGCAAACCACGTCTAGAGAGAACTTGAAGGAACCTATACCAGCTCCCAGTGTTGACACTAAAATGATCTTCACACTAAGGGATTAAAGCAGCAGCAGAATAAGGAACTATACCTGTGACACAGCTGCTTACAATGGAATCAGATTAATAACTTTGCAGATCTAAAGACCATCTCATTGTATTCATGATGGCATTTGCAATACATTAACATTCAGAGATGGAGTTCTTATCTACTAGATCAACCACAAACTGGCTCAAGACAACAGGCTAACATTCAGACTAAGGAAAGCTACTTGTGATTCAGGCCACTATTGTGCAAGAGAGAAAACCTCCCCTTTAAAAAATTGAAATAAGACATGAGGCACAGCTAAAGCAGAGAATCCAAAGAACAGGTGAGAATCATGCAGTGATGTTGGTCACCAAGAGCTGGCTCTAGAAAACCATTAACTGAAGTGTAGAGAGGGTGCTGATACTGTAGCACTGTTGTAAGGCACGTAGTCGTATTAAGAGTGGTTGGGCTGTTTTAAAGAGTATCATGGTAGTGAAGTGGATAAAGACAAAGGTGCAGAGACATTTTCTAGGTAGCTGAACCACTTGTGAAAGCATAGTTTTTTTAGAGAGCATAAGGAAGCAACCAGAACATAAAGGAACAACAAATTTTCTGATGGACTGTTAAAACACAGGAAGGTATAAGTTAAGTCAAAGATCTACAGATTTATTTCTTATGTCCAGAATTTTGAAAACAAAACAAAACAAACCCAAACAAACAAAATGCAAACCGACATTCAAATCCCTAGATTTTCAGATGAACAAAATAGAAAAATACTACAAGAACTTCTTACCTCACAAGTTTCCATCTAACTTTTACAGTTTCATATACGCTTAGTGGTTACAAAGAGGATTTACTGAGAAAATATGAAGGAATTATAGAAAAAATAGGTCTACTGTGGCTCAAATATCTTCAGTTTGTTAGCTGCTTGAGAAAGGTGGGAATACAATATATGGCTTTACAATAAGATATTTGATGGTATAGCTCAAGATGGTACTGTGGTCACAATGAAGAATTTGGGTTCCCAGATTTAGATTGGATGTTACGAAAAATTTCTTCACTAAAAGGGTTATGAAGCACTGAAACAGGTTGCCCAAGGAAGTGTTTGAGTCACTATCCCTGGAGATGTTTAAAAGACATGTAGATGTGGTGCTTAGGGCCATGGTTTAGTGGTGGACTTGGCAGTGCTAGGTTTATGATTGGACTTGGTAATCTTAAGGGTCTTTTCCAACCTAAACTATGCTATGATTCTATTCTATGCCAAGGTAAGAAGTGATTTTTAAAGTGGGAATGAAAAAAGTGCAATGATAATTGCAAAATTCTTTTGGTGGTGTAGATGGCCTTTGCTGACTTTTGATTTGTGCTGATATATTCTGATGATCAATCTACTATGAAACAGACAGAAAATATGATATAAAAGAATGGTTGAAAGCTGTGCTTGAAGTGGCAAGAAACCCCAAATAGATGTAAAACTGTGAGAATATGCTGAGCAGGCTCACTTAGTAATAATCCGATATCATTGACAAATCAGATAGTGTAATACTTGAAAACATTTATTTCTAATACTGCCTTGTTGACAACTGAACTTAAGATGCAATGCAGGACCACGATTGTCTTTTTCTCTGATGGATATGTTTAGCCATCAACAACCACTGCGGTGAAGCGATACTGCATGTCTGAAACTTGGTGTATGGATGCATGATAAGCACATCCAGTAAGGATAAGGAACGCCTGTTTTTGGGTTCACATGTTTTAGTGAGGAGTGGCAGCTGATACATATAGAAAAGGGAGGTCAGTGAAGATTAATAACTATAAAAGTAGTGATTCCTAAGCATTTGAGTGGGCTGAAGTGCTGTGGTGTTAGAATAAAGACTGATCGAGCATCTCTTGGTAGGCTCTTTGCATGGCTTTTAAACATCTGGCTGACCACAGTATGGAACTGTGGCACAGCGTGAATGAAGCCTGAGAAGTCCCACATAAAATACCGGCAACAGGAACAATATGACTGTGGTACAAATCAGTGGGGTAAGTAGTCAGAGGAGTCCAGGTCCTCTAGCACATTTCCTGCTCCAGTGTCACCCCTGTTTACTCTTCTTCATAGGTAGGTGATATGCAGAATTTAATAACATTTCTGTTCCTATATGTAGGCCTAGATCCAAAGTTAATGGAAGAAGATGACAGTGATTATATCCAGCCAAGGAATCATGCTTCCGATACGAATTACCATGTGTGTGACTAGTACCTGCAGACTAAAACTGCACTGCAGTTTTCGCTCTGAATTTGCTGATTTGCAAAGTGATTCCTACAGCATGCTTGTCATGAAGAAGTGTGAAAAACAGACTCAAAACAGTCATACAAGGTAAGTGAATGGAGTATTCAGTCTTGTACATTTTCACTAGTGTTGTACTTCTGCTCTATTTTATTTATTATGTAAATAAAAAATAGCTCATTCTAGGCCTTGAACTTCACTTACTTGGTGCGGAGGTAAGAACTTCTTAAAAAATCAGATTACTTTGTGAATGGTTGGCATATAAAGAACATACACTACATTTTTGCATAAAGTCCCTTGAAATAGCTGTGATTGTTGCATATGTAACAATAGTGTCTGAAGGTGAATTTTTTGATTGGACCACTTCACACAAACACAAGCAAGATCTTCTAAAATTATGTTTCTATTAATTACTTTTTTAAAATCATGGATTTGTACCAATTCCAGATGCCTCCCTGAGTCAGGCAAACCGTCAGATTTCTGAATTACAGAAAACTGGTTAGTTGACTGTAAACACAGTGCTTTTTGTAATATGAGCCTGCAGATTAATCTGAGGGAGGAGGGTCTGGACAAAAAGGACTCATATGGCTTGGAATAAGGGATGACAAGTGGTCGAAAATGTTTGCTGTAGGCTAAGAGGACATCTAACTGTTGAGGAGAGTGGAGTGTGGATCCAGTTCTACTCAGAATCAAACTACATGAAAGCAATTGAAGCCAATGAGTTTGTACCTGAAACAAAGAAGGAACCAGTATGGTCCATATGAAAAAGTAATTCATACCCTCCCTGCTTTACCTGGCTTAAGGTAGTAATGAGCAATATATACTCATATTTTTAAACAGAACTGTTTTTCAGGCAAGTATTTCTTTCTTTCTTTTGACATCAGAAGGTATCACCTGAAATTAGTAGTCTATTTATTTTGCACTGTAAAAGAAAAAAAAGATATTAAAAGTACATGTAACTGGCAAGGCATATACTGTTATATTTGCAATGTAAATAATATTACATTTAAATAATATTTTTAATCTGCATTTTCTCTGGTGTTATATTTTTGTACACATGGTATTAGTACACTTGTGTGAGAATTTTCTTAAATATTCTTAAAATTCTATTTATTGTGGTTAAGCCTTATATTGTGGATAAAACAAGCAATGTATCATTTAGCAGACACATTGAGTACCTGAAATTCATGGGATTTGGAATGTAACTTATTATTTGAACACCTCTGGCTAGTGCTGGGCCTGCTGTTGTTTCCTCAGTGCTCAGTACAAAAATAAGAAAAGAAATTCTATTCTGTTCCACTCTTTATAGAGCACCGCTTTTCTTGGTATTTGAAGTCCTATAAAGCTATCCGTTAGATAAATGGGAGGGAGGCATAAGAAAGCCATGTTTATAAATTCGAGGTTCCAGGTAGACCTTAGATCATCTTTTCACAGGCAAAAATGGGACCTGCAGTTCAGCGGAATTACATCAGCATTACTCGGATCAGAAAATGACTTTTCAGGACATATCCTGATCACTCTTTCTCTGATCTTTTGTACAGCTCTGTAGCAAAAATGGGCAGGGGGCTGCTCCTAGTAGGTTACACACAGTTCCTCATGGCACGAAGGATATGTGGGTGCTGTTAAAGTGATTTATTGGTTCTGTGTCTGTATTTCCACCCAAGGGGTGTCTGAGCTTGGCTGGAATCAATAGCAAGTGCTGGGTAGTATGACAGGAATTGCTTTAAGAGAAAAAAGCCCTATAAAATAACAAATGAATTATGGATATGTCCTAGTTGTGTAAAATTCTCCCAGATACATGTGGAACCAGGAGGTTCGTATAATTTTCTGTAACCTCTGGCTGGAAATGGCACAGCTTTTTCCATAGAAGGTAAAATATGGCCCTTTCTGAAATAAGGGATGAGGGTTATCATACGGATTTTCTTTTTTCTGTCTGTGGCCTGATATGGCTTCCGACGTTTTCCTAATGTTTCAGGCACCAGTGCTACTTCAGCTCAGCCCTTTTAGGGGAAGAAGAGGAAAAGGAAGGAAAAGAATGATATAGTTGCTCCAAAAGCCAAATTATGTGGTTGCTTCAAAAGACTCTGCTGACTTGAGAGTCAGTTAATTCAGCTCTTCATTGGCTACTTTCTGCAGAAATAGAAACAGAAAAACAGGGCTTTCACCAGAAGAATTTAATTGAGAGCTATGGGTGGCAGGTGGAATGGTAGTTTCATGAATGCTCTGGCTCTGCAGTGAAATAGCCGTGGAAGCTGGTTGTCAATTTATTGGAATGGGGTGTGTTTTCCAAGTAAGCATAGCAAAAAGCAAACTGCATCCTTTTCACAAAATCTTTTTGATAATAACATTAAAAAACCAGAAATGTAGAGAAAAAGCTACATTAACACAGTGATTTCTCAGCAATCACGGAATCATAGAGTCACAGAGTCACAGAATGGTTGGGGTTGGAAGGGATCTCTGGAGATTACCTAGTCCAACCCACCTGCTAAAGCAGGTTCACCTAGAGCAGGTTGCACAGAAATGCATCCAGGAATTATCATACTGGTGACACTACTTGAAGAGAAGTTCCTGAATCTCAAAAGGTCCATCAGAACGTTTCCTTGATCACAGTGGAAGACGTTGGACGTGAGCTGCTCAGTTGCTGCTTCTCCTTGCTCCTAAGGAGGTAATATATCTGAGTAAACTGTGGGTCTTCCCTCTAGTTGCTGGTCTTTACAATATGGTGGTCACTAAAGTGCAGTGAAAGACATGTACCTACAGTGACCTGAAAGTGCTTATTCTTGCCAAACACTTAATCGTCTTTGTGTCTGAATCTTGCAGCTTTGCAATGATCCACATAGATGAGTCTAGCTTATTGCTAGCACTGGTATATCCTGAAATTCAATAAGGCTCAGTCACTCTGAAATTATATCATCAGCTTCACAAAGAGTATGGTCAGACTTCCTTTGATTTCAAACAGCTGTAATCTTGCCATAAATATTTACATTGATAGTTTGAAGCAAATCTCATGTGCTTTTGGAGGCTGATGAATCTTTTCTATGCCAGCAACATAAACAAAGAGATGTCTGGTGCTGGCAAGTGGAGTTGAGTGAAACATTTTTGATTTCTTTCTTTTGTATGCAAAGTAAGTAAAAACATTTGTGAACACAGGTTGTTTTAACTGAAAAGTTATCAAATTAATATTGATGTTTTTGAAACATAAATTTTATTTTTATTCAAAAAGCTTATTGTCAGAATTTAGTTACATTTCACAGTAAACTAGGTGAAAAATTTTAAAAAAACTGTATACCCACCCAAACTTTATAGTTTTGTTTGATTTGAAATGAAATGCCCTTTGCTCTTTTATTTCACAGTGGAAAAAAATAGCTGATGACTGATGGTCAGCCAACACTAAGTCAATCGTTTTTGCTGCCCCGGTTATAATTGTCTTTCCATTCTGCGACAATTCAAAACAATTCGCATGTTTGATGTTCCTTTCCCCTTGGCCCGTTTTTACCTAAAAGACTAATATTGTGCATGGCCTCAAACTGTGCTTTTGTACCATGAAAAAGATGCTGAATTAGAAAAACAAGAGCTTGAAAATGTGAAGAAAAGTTGTGGTTTTACCTGTTGCTACTTTGCTGTGGAAGACTTACGACTGATTAATCTTCAGTCCTGGCTGCAAAGGCATAGCTACATTCTTTGACAGAAGCGACACAATTTTTATCCTACATCATTCTATCTTCTCTCGGTTTCACATGCAAATCTTTGCAAAAGAGAAAAGTATCTGTAGCCGCTTCGCCCATATAGCAAAACCTTCCAGAGCTTCATGTGGAAAAAGTAAATTTCAATACCACCGTAGTAGAAGAGCGGCTGCAGAATGTGGTCTTACTGCCGTGATTCTCAAGGCTAACTTGCTTAGCTTATTTTTGTAAAATAGCCACAGTAATAGTTAATTTTTAAAATACTTGAAATGTACTTACAATATAGTTATAGTATTTTTTTTCTGTATTTTTCAATGTTCAGAAGACATAGTAAATATTTTTGTTAACTGAAACTTAAAAAAAAAGAACGTTAGAACTTCTCCCCTCTACCCTTTTCTAAAGAGCACTTAGGGAAATGTGCTTAGAAATGCTGTACTGAAGTTTTCACCCTTTTAATTGCACCCTGTCCACTCCTCCTCCCTGTAATTTCTGGAGCTTCCAGCTGAGATCTGGGTCTAATTCCTGCAAACACTAACCATACGTAATCGGGGACAAACGTGTTTCCAAAGAGCTTCAAGACTAATGAAGCAAGACAGGAAAAATAAGCATCAGTGTTCCTGCTTTTTCCAGCTGGGCACTGAGGGACTGAGTGATTAGGATACTTGCCCAGTATCAGAAAACTTTGTTGCAGTACCAGGAACTGAACGTATGTCTCCCTTTTCACAGGCTCCTGCTTTAAACAGAGAACCTCTTTCCTTCTGTAGAACTTTATTCTTTCTGAAATGCTGTATTCAACATTCAAAATGGTCAAACCTGAACATCTGAACAGATTTTTTTTTAATTTGTTACATTCCGACAAACTTTTAAAAAACTGCCTGCTAACATTCTGCTTTTAAGGGCCGTTAAACAGTCTGGGCCTAGATGCTAGGCCACACTTTCAAAAATTTTTGCCAGCAAAAATATCTTTCTTACGCAAACAAATCAATATTTATGTGCCCTAGCTGGACATTTACATGAACAAATATGAGTTTTGCCTGGGCAAACACTGATACATGAAGGCTCCACTGGCATGTCTCAGGATAGAGCTCTAACTAAACATGTTTTCTAGCAATAAGTATCCATTTTGAAAGTGTGGTCTTCTGTGATTTAAGAAGAACGATATTTTTCATATTAGTAAAACCTGGAGGAATAATGAACTGATGGAACAGAACAGAAATGGTTGATTGTACATTTTTTACTAACTTTTCAACTTTAATAAAGCTTCCTCTTAGAAAGTTACTATTTGCTCCTGCTGCAGTGTACTCTACATTTTTGCTGTAATTTCTAGATGCAAGTTACCCTACACAAATAATTAATTCAATGTCTGTTTAACTTCTCAGTTTTGAATGAAACGCTTTGATTGGAAATTAAGGGCAATAAATCAAAAACTTTTGAGGGGGCAGGGAAGAGAGAAAAATCCTGTCATTTAAATTTGGAATAGAAGCTACTGGCTAAGTAGGAACCATCCTATGGTATATTGAATGCATACTTACCCAGTGTTAGTGCACAGAGAAGTAGGAGATGCTATGTATCTGTTGACATAATTGACAGAGACACAGATTTTTTTTAAAAAAAAAATTATTTTAGTTACTACATATGGAGAGGTAACACCAGCTTGCATTGCTTGAAGAAAATGTAATAAGAATGTTGTAAACCTATAGCTGCTTACTCATCTGATCAACCACTGCACATAGAGAGCAAAATCCTTACATGAGCCCTCAAGTTTCCTTCAAACAGCCTCCCTTTCACTGTTCACCTGAATGTCTTCCATTCCGTGTAGCATTAGGAGAGCTCCCTGGGTTGGTGACTTCCAGACCACAGCTGGGAAACAGAGAGTGTAAGCTAGTAGCAATTAACAGTACATATGGAACTTACTTATTTGAAAGTGTCATCTTTTTCCAAAGTTGCAGTCCTTCTACCATGCATCAGAAGGGCTTTTGAGAGAAGTGAACCTTGTGGAAAAATTATGAGGTACTCATTTATAGTCATAAAGTAATTCTGTTTCATGTTAAATATAGCTTATGAAGAAGACACGATTTAAAATTCAGTTCATGCCTACTTGAAGTTGATCTTCAAAAACCTGAGCATTTTTTCATACAAGAATTACCCTCCTTTTTTACCAGACTTGGCATTTTTCATATTGACAATATGCTTTATTGTGCACATTCTCCATACACTACTCCTTAACCATGAGCACTTCATCCTGTTTCTCTGAATCTACCCATAGATGTGGTGGTTATAACCACTGTAGCAAACAAAACATGGTATCAAAGGCTTCAGGAGTCCAACGTGGCGAATACAGAGGCAGCGTCCTGACCAACAAGGGTGCTGTCCTGCAGGCCCTGGACATGGGAGCAGAGCAGGTCTCGTGATGATAACAGCTCCAGCCAAGGGTCCAGACTGCCAGACAAGTCCACAGTAACATGGCAGGCCCAAGGTCAAGCAAGCAGGGCAGGTCAGCAACAGGTCAGCAAGTCAATGGTAGGGTCAGCCCGAGTTTGGGTGCAGTAGAAACACAGAATAATTTCAGCTGGAAGAGACCCTCAGGATCATCGAGTCCAACCATAACCTAACTCTGTCACTAAACCATGTCCTTAAGAACCTCATGTAAATGCCTTTTAAACACCTCCAGGGATGGTGACTCCACCACTTCTTTGGGCAGCCTGTTCCAATGCCTGACAACCCTTTCTCTGAAGAATTTTTTCCTAATATCCAATCTAAATCTCCCCTGGCACAACTTGAGGCCATTTCCTCTTGTACTATCATTTGCTAAAGTAGCCAGAGTCAGATAACGTCTGGTGGCTGTAGTGATGAGGCAGGTCCATGCTCAAGCTGGGATGCCAGCTCAGGGGTAGAAGGTTGAGGTGTAAATCACCAGGGCACAGCGGCCAGGACTGGGCACAGCTACAAGATCTGAGCAAGGGTGAGACCCTTGTATTAAAAGCTTCTCCACAGAGAAAAAGGGAGAGCGGCTGCTGAGGCTTCTTAGAGGTCTCAAAAAGGTCTCCTCAAGGCTCAACACCTGCCTAAACTGGCCCTGATCCAAGACTGCCAAACCCCTGGGGAGCTGAAGGCAGCATTGCTCAACACATGGTCTGGAGGGCCAGCACTGGTTTGGGAGGCATGAAAAGGTGATCCCAAAAGTGGTTGCTGGATTCTGATCGTTCTTAGTGCCCAGGGGAAGGATCTGCTGCATTGTTTGCAATTATGACATAATACAGATTTGGAAAACAGTAACATTGGGTGGAATTAATCCACTCTGATTTAGGGACCTAAAAATTACATGGCTAAATCAGACAGTAAATCGCTTCACAAAGCTGAACTGTGTCTTTTAAGTAAGTCACAATGATTTACATTTTGGTGATGTGCATTTCCCAATTTAACAAGCTTTAACAGGATTTTTGTTTTACAACTGCTCGTATTTTGTCAATTAAAAGTTGCAGTGCTCTTGGTTCATCTGAATTCACTCTCTTTAACACCCATTACCAAAAATGTCTGCTAGTATATAAAGGAGAAAAAAATGTTTATTATACACAAAGAAGTCAGCATTGTTTGTACAAAAGCTCACTCACCATTCCTGCTAAAAAACTGTTTGAATTCTCTGTTATTTCTCATTGAAAAACTCCACAGTGTTCACAAAAGAAATGCCCATTCAAACTGAAAGCAACTGACTTTTAAAAACAATCTCTCCTTGCACCTTTTCCTTAAATGTGAACATATCTTATGACTGTGTACAGTCATATTTGAACTTGAATTTATATGGTAGGTATTAATTAATAAATGCAGTTTCACCTGCCTTTTCACAGTTAATAACTCTGCTTCAGACATGTAAAGGCTTTTACGCACCAACATTTCCCACATTTTATGGCCCCACACAGTCCCTCAAAAAGATTATCATCGCTAAAGGCCAATCAAAATAAATGGTGCCAGATGTTCTGAAAGCTCTGCGCTTATCTCATCAAAATGGGTAAATTCCTGACACAGTCTTCTCACACTGCTTATTAATGTACAGTCTTTTGTCAATGTACCTGTTGGGATTGAGCTTTCATATCTGGCCCTTCATAAACATTCTGTGCCTCATTCACACAAAGAAAAGTTGAGCAGGATTTGATTTGCCTGTGAAAAAGAAGTTTGGATTTCAGAAAGATGGGGGTATCTTGCTTAAGTGAGTGATAAAAGAGCAAGTAGATGCTTTATCTATGGTGAATGCAGGCTATTTTAATCCATTAAAGATAATGCCATGTATGTGCTTGCTTATCAGAAGGTGTATGTAACCACAAAGTGCAGCACAGGAACCCAAGCTATAGTTACCGTCTTTTTTAATCTGCACTAGTTGACACAGATCATTTAATTTTTTGCAAGAGTGCTGCCTATGCTCCGGTCTGGGCCTTCACCCTGCGTCTGTGGTGTCTACACCGGGCCAAAACACTCAGAAGGCTTCTAGATAAACTCTTGCACAAAACAGAAGGTTGACATAGGCAAAGTGTTACAGGTTTTCCCTGTTTCCACTAGGTCAAAGGAAAGTCTACCAATGAAAGAAAGGTTTGATGTTCTCAGATCTGAAATTCAGCTGGGTGTTGATGAACAGACTACTTCATAGCGATGTGACAGAGAGCAAGACCATGAAGAGATATTGGTTGGGAGTGTGTGGGGTGGGCTGAGAGTGACAGGAATATCTCCTGATAAAAAAAATTTGAAGTCTATTTAAAAAAAAGCCTTCCACTGTCCCTTTCAAAGAAAGCTTGAATCACAAGGCCACAAGGCCACACAAGGCCACACAAGGTTGTGCAAAGAGCAACTCTGGACTGTCTACAAGATGGACCCAACCTGAAGGAGTAGTAGAGTGGGGAACAAAACAAGGAATGAAAGCATACATAGGACTTTTTTTAGGGGTTGATATAGATTCCATACCTCTTCTGTTTTCTAAAATAGTGAGTGATAATTTAAGAAATCCTTTGCAGAGTTTCTGTCATTTGCTTCAAGTCACGAATCTGTAACCAAGGAAAAGACAAGATTTAGGCGTGGTGTTTGGGGTTCTTAGATACTAAAGCTTACATTTACTTTACGAGAAACGGTGCCAACAATCATGTACATAATGAGCAAGATTAGATAAGAAAGGAGACAATACACTGGAAAAGAGAAGCGTTACTATGGGTCCTACCACAGCAGGCTGATGAGTGTCTGGCAAGAGGGAAGTTGCCCAATGGTGTGACAAATGAAGCGACTTCTTCACTGGCCCTCTTGGGATGGTTAGTAGCTTTGCAGGAATAAACTGCTTAAGGTCATAATGCAGCCGGCAGTTACGGTTACTGGTTTGCGTGGGTTAGTTTTGCTGCTTTTGTTTTATCTCATTGTTACTACTGCTGACATTTGTTAGGCATTTTATTATAAGAGTATCTACCTATCACAACGCAAATAGATGATGTGTATGGGGAGATGCATGGATGGAAAATGGGCATTTCTGTTCCAGATCTGGCGCACACAGTGTTCTATCTGCAGCCTTGCCAGCCTTACCTGCTCTTACACTGTATTCCTACCTGTACAACCTGACGTGACTTTTAATTATTTGCCACAGGGTGACTTAAAAAAAAAAACTTCAGTGCAGCTTCTGATAAAGTTGCTTAATACTTTTCTCCAGAACTAGTCCTAAACCAGTAGGTCCATGTCCTATACTTCTGTAGATAATTATTTCAATTAGGTGTTCTTTATGAATTTCAGACTAGTTTTTCAGATCAATTCTCCAGTTCGTTGACATTCAGCATACTTGTAGACCTCTCCTATTTTGTGTCATTGGCTAATTAAAGTAAGTATCCTCTCTGTTTCATCATGTAAGCTATTAATGAAAATATCAAACAGCATTAAATCCAGAACAGCCTTTCATGGATCTCCGTTCAGTACAGTCATCAGGCTGATAATGCACCATTATTAACTACTCTGTGTGCAAACATCTTCAGCCACTTTTTTTGCTTACTCTGCAGTAATTGCATCTAGTCTCTGTCTATGTCTACATTCATGATCTGATTTGGAGAAGCAGTATGTCTCTGGCCTATTTATGTGTGTTGGCTTGGTTTGATGGAGATTTTGAGATGTATGACCTAGACTCTTTTCAGATGTAACTGAATCCAAAGTTTGGCTCCAGGTATATAATGAAAGCTCTGCAAATCCCTCCAGAGACTGGTGAGGTCCAAACTAGTGATTTTTTCTTTAGTTATCTTTGAACACCAGCCTCTAGTTGTGCCTGCTCCTGTTGTGCCAAATTACTTGCTGTGTAGGTGTGTTTTCCAAGCTTGTTTATGAGAATATCATATAAGACAACTTTGAGAGTCCTATTAAAGTCATATCCACTTTGACTTGATTCTGATTCCACTACAGTGCTACAGTGACTTGATTCCATTGCTTTAACGTTTCCTTTGATGTATAAAAGCTCCTTTGTGATTTGTAACTGACTAAAGGAGTGTATATCAACAAGTGCCTAAACAGCCTTTTGATATGTCATGGGAATTACAAATTGTCACATCAGTTAGAATTTTGTGAAGTAGCATTATAGCCTTTGTCTCTGAAAACTGTCAGTGTGAGCATACTACTTGTCAAAACTGTGTGTGGTTTTGTGGGGTTTTTTCTAGTTTACTTTTCTTTGTCCATTTTACAATTGGGCAAAGAATATGTCTAGTAAGACAGATATTTTATCTGCATTGCTCCCTGAGAAAGACTGTTGTTGTTGAGATGGCTGTTGCCAGCTTCTTGTAGGAAATTTATCTAGTCGCTCATAGTTGCTGCTAATAAAATGAATTGTATGATCTTCTAAGCAGCAGGCATCTCTGTAAAATTTTTCATAAAGTTTGTATTTCCAGGGTAAAGTACTAAAGCGTGCAACTGGGGGAGACGTATGAAGGAAAAGACAAATCTCCTCTCTGTCCCCTGTCTCAAGGAAAGCTTCATGTTGGGAAGCATAAGGTTTCTGAAAAAGGAACACTCTTGAACCAGCAGAACTGGGATGGTAAAAATTTGTGTGAGGAAGCTTGGGCTGAACACAGACACATATATTGGGTCCAGTCATCTTCTAGTGTTAATGGGTAGAGCCCCATTCCTGGAGACTGTGCCAACTCACACTAGTTACACTTTTTTCATGGCACTTCCAAGTGTCTTTCCTGACTGCAAATTTTTACTTTACTCTCTTTTTGACTTTCTAAGAGCTGTATATTTTCTTAGTAGTATTTACTAAGAGATTAAGTGCCCAAAAATTTTCGATGCATTTATTACACTCTCTGCTTTTGGGTCTAATTCTCCTCCTAAACTTTTTGTCAGTCTGAAATAATGCATGACAGTAATGGCAGTGCCTTTGGTGAAAGCTGCAGCAGGATCAGGTCTGACATATTTTTATTTATATACCCAGAAGCTCCCAATCCCAGCAGGGATTGCAGGAGTGTCAGCACCAGTAGCAACGATGGCAGCAGAATGGCTTTGTAGGCAGTGTTATCATCCTTTGTCATCACTTGGGTAAACCAAGAAGCGTTCCCAAAATAAGCCTAAGCCTCTTTGTTTCTTTTCAGTTGCAAGGCATGAAGGCATGTCCTTTAGCTCAACCTGACACTTGCTGTGACTGGACTAAAGCAATGAGGATGTCCATCCAGGTGGTTTGTGTCCAAAGTGCTGCGACAAGAGGGCCCTGTGCATGCCCAGACTAGGCCACCACTTCACCTGGCAGCCACAATGGTAAAGCATGTGACAGAGTTATTTAGTAAGAACTGTGTAAGCATCTTGGGGAGTGAAGGAGAGCCTGTGAGGCTGGAGACTTCCCTGCAGCCAATAATGAGTTGTCTGTGGTGCCTTTCAGAAGAATAACTTTGATATAAGGAACAGCTCAGGCTTTTGAAACTGGTCTTCCTAGAATTCTTAAAGGGGGAGTTATTGATTTAATCACTTGACCGGCCTCTGCATCAGTTCATTGATTCATATGATGGAGCCCTTAATTAAGGCCTATCAGTGCATGCAGCAGTCACTTTCTCCAAGTCTTTTCTGGGGATCTTTCACCTTCAGGAAGTGAAGTGATAAGCAATAAAAAGCCCATTTTGTACAGTTTCTGGTGAGTTGTGTGGGCCAGTCAAAAGGGAACAAATACTTCTAAGAAGGCTTTGAATGAATATGAGTGGATCTCTGGTTATCATCCAATTGGGAAACAAGTCATCTCCTTCGTAACATTTTCATTTTTTTTAATTGCTCATTGTTTCTTGTGGTTCTGTTTCCCAGGACTTGGTGACTATAAATCTTCATGTGAAAGCAGTAACTTCTATTTTCATTTATGTAAGATGTGCTAAGATACGTTAAGATGTAATCCCAGAGTAGACCAGTTTGCAAGAGACATCATCATGCAATCAAGACTGAATATGTGCAGGTCTAGCTACAGTCCAAATCCTGCTGACTCAGACTACTTTCTGTGTATCAGTCTGCAAGGTTCTTTGCTGGTTTAATCTGTGTGCAGCTATAGACTGGCTGGTCCATAATTTCTTAAACACAAATCTCTTCATAGGCACTTTAGATATCTCCAGAAATGTCAGTTTTTAACATAGAAGAATCTTTGCCTAAAAGATCTTGTAATTCCTAGTTTTGTCTACAATTTCTTATGTGTTCACAGTGTTGCAGCGTCAAGTAATTTGTCTTCATTGCTTAGTCAGCCTCCAATATGAAATAACAGATTATGAAATGATACAGAAAACCTGCCTTGCTATTACTTTTGCTCCAGCAGTAAGGACTTTGGCACACCTTTATGCATTTCATTTTCTGTAAAACATGGTTAACTGGTGAACATTGGGTTCTTGCCATCATTTGAGTGGTTTAACTGAAGAATTTAATTTTAACCAGGAGATTTGTGTTCTTTTGTATATCACTTAAACACACACTAAGACACCATATCAAGTAATCATGCACTATCTCTTATCTTTATTGTCATAATAATTCAGTATGTTATGAGAAAGACAAAAGAAGGTGCTTAATCGAATTTATCATGACTTGCGGCTGACTGAGAAAGCTGTGATTATTCTCTTCAAGCTACAGCTCGCTCATGAAACACTCAGGTAAAGTCTGTTGCTTGAAATATGATGGGAACCCCAGTCTGCTCCATCTAGAATTCAAAGGATAACACTGACCTACGCTCTTCATACAGCAATGGTCAGCAGTATGGTGGCAAGTTCTATGTGAAACGGAGTATCATCTGTTTATAGCTGAGACACACATATCCTGCTGCTGTTTCAGAGCAACTTGCCACTCCGGAGCCATATTGCTTCTGCTAGGTGTCATAATCAGTTATGTTAAGGTACCAGAAGATATAAATACACCTTCAATTTAAAAATGACCTCACACAGAGCAGAATTCATGCTTTCTTGGCTTTTGACACTAAGAGTAGTCATTTGCAATGACTTCTGGGAACAGCAGAGAGAAACACTGCTTTACTATCAATCCTGTCAGCTAACCCTTTGGATTCCTAAATCTCCACAGCCATTTCTGGAATTGGGTTGCTTCACCATGGACTCATCCTCATCTTGTCCGGGCACTGTACTGGTCTTAATTGGAGCTGTCATAAGGTATGCATACACTATGCAACGAAGTGGGCTGGTGTCACCACATCGTAAAATGTCCTTTAAGATATACCAGCTCAGATCTTACAGCAGTACAACTATGGACAAACATCAACCTGTTGGATTAAACAACCTTCTGTAACCTTTGGATCTTTGCATTATGCTCTACTGCACAATGTACACATAAGCTTTTTGCTTCTTCTCCTCCTTCCTGTCACTGTCTCTCCCAAGGAGCTGTTCATGTCTTCAAGAGGTCTTGGGTGGACGTAACAGAAATTCTTCATAACTGAAGAAAGGGTTACTAATCCACTTCCTACACTTTCCCAGGATTTCATCTTCGTTCAAAACAATGCTCGCTTTTCCAAAGATAAAAAATACACAAATGTGACTAGTTGCTATTGTGTAATGATTTTTTGTGCAAGAAATTATGTCCCCTGTAGTGAAGTTCTCATCTTCAGCTCTTTCATCTCCACAACAGTCAGAAGTTTAACTCAGCTTCAGCATGTAACTTTTGCTGTCCTCAGGAAAGTAGCCTCACAGGTAATCAGGAATATCTTTTCCATTACTAAAATCTGTCACAACAGTGACAAAAAGGAAAAGAGAGAGCGAAGAGGAGAAGAGGAATATAACCTAGACACTGAAGCACTTCAAGTAAAATACCACACAGAATCAGGTCTGCAAAGGTCACAGCAGATCTTGGAGACAATGAGACAGTGGGTGAAATTAGACTGCCCTGCCTTACGTTGATCAAAATCAGACATCCATGTTTGTGCTGGATATCTAGTGTCTTTACTGTCAATGTAGAGAAAAAAAACACCCCAGGAAAGTGAGTCGTCTAATCCTAAAATAGGTTGTGTATAAGATAGGTCAGGTGAATTATCCCTTGGAGAGGTCCATTTCTCTTCAGTGACTGCAAGACAGCTTGAGGTGACTCACGTTGCAGACCTTAGACATGATATTAAATTGTCTGAAGTCAGGTGACATGAAGTTTAATATCCTATGTTGTAGCTGAAATAATTGTGTTAGCACGTGAAAGTTTCAGAGCCCAATAAAGAGGCTGCTGCTCTGAGTCCCATCATTAACAAAGCAAACAGAAGTGAGTTGAGTGTAAAGCAGCAAGATCCCATTGGCAAGATTGCAGTGACCAAGGGTTCGCTCCTCAAGGTGAAGATGAACATCTACCTATTACACTTTGTATTTCATTACCTGGAATCAGATTCTTCTCACCTCACTATAGCTGACTTTGTCACCCATACCACCTTCATAGGTGGTGGAAAGTTATGAGCACTGTTAGCATGGCATTTGCTTGATATATCTCAGAAATCTGCTTTAGGCAGAGATAAGTAGCTTCATTGTTCGCATTAGTTAAACTGACGAGATGCCCATTGTCTCTAAGAACAATTTACAGTGATTAGCTCACATGGAAGTGTCCACATCGTACCTTTCAACCATCAAGCGAATGGTATTCCTAACATATGGAGCAGCTGATTTCACCTTAATTTACAAAGGTCATAGAGAAAACTTACAGTATCAAAAGATTTATATAAAATAGCTGTTAATTTTTTTGGTGCTCCTATTTCCAACCTGTTTTTCTTCTCATAGAGCTTCCATTACTCCTCTCTTTTGGAGTAACATGGGAGATACATTAAGGTATTAGGGTAAACAGAACAAGGCACATTACTTCTCACAGTAAAACGGAACTGAGTTCTGGGTGCCCAAGGCTGCGTTCTCCACAGGCACCAGTGGTACCTCATTTGCAGAAAGTACTCAGCATGCCTGAAACTATTTCCACTTCCACTTTTCTGTGCATTTTGAATACTCTTATCTCAGGCTTTAGCCATGAAGGAGGGGTGGTTGTGATACTGGGCTTTGTGTTGAAACACAAAGTGAAGAAAACACTCCATTTTTACTAACCCAGAAAAAAAGGATTCTCTCTTCTCCCTCCTAACTGCTACTCAGATTTTAGAGGAAGAAAAGGCTAGCACATTTTTTTGGCAAAGAAACACTTCCAGATTGTGTCTTATTTCTTTGAACTATGCAGGCTAAGATAATGATATAAGGATAATTATATTTCATGCTTCAAACTGAAGTTGATAGGAGAGAAATATCCTTCTGTGTAGAGCTTTTACATCATGTTTAAAACATCTGTTATTAGCTGAAGCCAGAAAGACCTATGCATGTATTTAAAGAATACATTTAAAAAATGGAGAACACAACCAGCATTAAAAGAAACAACTTTTTCCTCCTTATATTAGCTAATCTGATATTTTAGTTGCATCAACAGTGAAGTTGCCAGTGACATATCCCATGCTGATCATCAGTGTACCTGGAAGGTAATTCACCAGCAGCTTCAAAACACAGTTTCCAGAAAAAGATAACAGCAAGATTATATTTTGTCCAAAAAAAACCCATCAGTAGTCTGACAAATGTCCTTACCAAATGAAAAAATAAAAAAAGCTTCAATAAAAATAGAAAAAGATTCTTTAGAAATAGCCTCACCAAAAAGGAAAGGAAATGCCGTGGTTAAGACTGGTACTTTAATAATTCAGTTCTGTGTCAAGTGTTTGGGTTAGAAATTGTCTCCTGAGGGCTGCTGAGCTTCTTCACTGAGGGAGGCCATGGTAGGGCTGCCCATGACCAGGAAACGCCTCTCTACAACCCCTGTCACTATTCAGGAAGCTGAGTAATGGTCTAGTGTAGGCTACTTCAAAATTAGTTATTAGTTATTAGACGTTAGGCCTGGTTTGCCCCTCTTTCAGGTTTTGCACAATTTTAAACCGTAGTGAGTGAACACAGAGCATATAGTTTAAAAAATACAAATAATGAATCTTCTTGGGACTTCGCAAGAAGACTTCTTCTGAGGGCCTTTGTTGCTGGGAATGGAGCTGGAGCAAGACCTCTCCAATAATGCAATAGTGAAGAGTAAGACTTGGGTGGCATGTGGCCTTCTGCTGGGACATGAAGCAGCAGGATTGCTGCGTGACAGCTGGCAGGACAAGACCAGCACAATGTCTAGAGAAATACATGGAAGCCATCCCTTGAAAATGAAAAGAGGTGGTGGATATAAATCTGTTGTGCTGCACCTGAAATATCTGAGATATGAGTCCTTCCTCTTTTGTCTTGTTTTACCTACAATGCTTTTGGTGCAGATGCTTTCATGAGAGGAAATGAAATGGCATTCAAAACCTTATATTACAAAATAAATTCCTCTGGAAGAAAGAGAAATTCCTTTGTTGCCTTTCTTCACCCTCCAGAATAGATTATGTAAAATTCTGGAGATTTTTTTTTTTCTTCTTGTCCATTAAACTTACAGAACGATTGAATAACCGATTATTTATTTTCTTTCCTGTCACTGAATAACTTTCATACTTTACATTTAAATCACTGTAAAGTCTTGAAGCTGTGATAAATAAATAAATAGATAGCTATGATTTTGGAGTTCATTCCAAATTTTTGATTTGCAAAAGGTGGTGGAATATCAAAATCACCAAACAGTGGTAAAGATAACTCCTTCACACTCTTAGGGTAAGAAAAATTCTGCAGAACATGAAGCTGTGCCATTTGGAAAAGGGCTGGGGTAGCATCTGACAGGATATCTGACAAAGCAGTTTGCTTGTACATCTCTTGCTGTATGCAACACGAAGCTGAGTGCTGGCAGAAACTCTTTGAGTGAAAGGATGTTATTAGGTCCCCCTTTCCTCTGTGACTGGCAATGTGACTGTAGCTGACTGATTAGGAAAATTGCTGATCATCATTTTTAGTCTTGAAATTGTGGGGCTGTGTTTTCGGTTTTGTTTTGCTTTGTTGTCAGAGAATGGGATAATAATTCATGATGAAACCATATAGGCTACAATAAAAAACCCACCAAACAAAACCCTTTGCTAAGCAGTTGGTATTCAGTTCTCCAGCAGGCAGAATTTAGAATAAAAGGTTACTAACATTTTGGCAGTGTTTTCCTCAGGCTTTCTCTTGTACTTCTGCCAAATATCTCACAAGGCTCAGATTTGATTAAAATGGCAATGCTCTCTGCTACTTGAATGTAATTAGAGCCATTCATTACAGCTTTAGTTGACAGTTTGGCAACCTGTACATTTTTCTGAATATGGACAGCATTCCATGGAAACAGTTCAAGGGAAGAGTGCAAGAAGAGGGTCCTCTCTTGAACTGCAACAAATGGAAGGCTGTCTATGTTTAGAGAAGTTTATGGGTTTCCAAACTGTCAATCGAAGCTGCAACGAAGAGCTCTAATTAGATTAATGTAGCAGAGCACCACATTTTTTGTCAGCCAGCTCCTGCTACGTAGTTATCACGTACCCTATAGGACCATTAAGTATTTCTGTTGCAAGTCACTCTATTTTGCTGCTATTAACCCCAGTCTTAGAACATTGCTGGATGGAAAGCAAATCAAGAAAATGTGTTTGCCTATGTAAATCTTTTCTGCAGGCCAGCTTTTTGCAGAATTCAGGAGCAGATTTTTAATCTGCTTGAATTGCATACCCTTCCCAGTATATGTCGAATAAAACACAACTCCAATAATGTCAGAGCAGTCCTGGGCTTCTTTCAGGTTTCTAATGAATTTCATGTTTCAGTTCAAAATTTGAAGTCCACTATTGTTACTCCCATTTTGCATTCTTCTGTGATGTGCCCAGGAAATGCTAAAATATAGCAAGAAAAGTCATTTTAAGCCCCTTTCAAATCATCTGAAAACACAAACCCTGTTGATTCCAATCAAGTTTTTCTTGTGATTAAAGTAGGAAAGGCTTAGTCCAAAATCTGATGAGAACAGCTCTTTGTTTTCCCTGTGGCTCATCACTGTTAAAAGGGAAAGAGAAGAGAGCAGATTGATGGATGGGGTGATCTGTACCTTAGTTTTACACTGCTTGTTGCTGGGCTACTTCAGTGTGTGAACCAGCGGATGATAGCCTCATTGCCCTTTAGGTTTCATGGCAAAATGAATAGTGATTCTTTGCAGGATGGTGGGTGCATCTGGGTGAAAAATGGGTTCAAAGACAGGATAGTCTTGAGGTCATTTGTTTGTTTACAGAATTGTACACGAAGCTCAGTTTGTCTCGACAGCAA
Source organism: Pampusana beccarii (assembly GCA_013399365.1). Classification (NCBI taxonomy): domain Eukaryota; kingdom Metazoa; phylum Chordata; class Aves; order Columbiformes; family Columbidae; genus Pampusana; species Pampusana beccarii. Next base: position 148,700 of record VWYH01002813.1, read on the forward strand.
TAAGGACACGCAGACCATGAGCTTTAGCCAAAGTCTCCCACCAGACAGTTTAGCCATGTGCCAGAGAAACATCTGTCTCTTTCTTCTTCCTTTATCCTCCGCCATTTAACCGCTTTCCTCATTCTCAGCCTTGTTAGATGTCCCAAAGTGTGGAATCTCAGAAAACCTCTTAGCTCTGGGTGGAGCCATGGCTTTGGGCTGGCCAGCTGGAAATACTTTTATTCTGCTTTGCAGCAGTGTGAGCTGCAGAGCAGTCACACGTCAGGGCATGGAAGGCTCCAGGAAGCTGTCATATCCCTGATCCTGAGTGACTGCCTTTCCTCCCAGGTCAGCTGAACCTCCCCTACTAAGCTCAGTGTCATTACTTTTACAATACCTGTAATGACCCTTGGGTCTTGAGCCTTGTGTATTTTTATACTGTGTTAAATTCATTACATAAGAAATCAAGAGAAGCTAAGTCAAAAAACATCCTTATTGTCAGTGCAGGTATTCTGGTAGCGTGTACTTACATCACTAACAGCTGATGCCACACAGAACTGTTGTAATCTTATGACTGGGATAGTACTGATTTTACTGTGTTTGGGTAAATTCACACCTTTAAGTAAAACAGCTACTTTGGTAATAGACCAGCAGACATTTATTGCCTCTAGTGGTGTCCAGCAGACATACTTCTCCAACCTACCACTATGGAGCCTGAAGCCATGGCATGATTCCTAAGATGACCAGTGCCAACACACATGAAGTCAGAGGAGGAAATTAACAGAGTAAGCCCAAACATTTAACTATTTATGTAGTATTCTCTGTATCACAACTTTTCAGCTCATCATTGCAAATCCATTTTATTCCCTTCCCATTATTCTTGGAACTTCCCTCTGTGTGATCATTTTTCCCACACAGAATGGGAAGAATGGCTTTCAGATGCTGTTGCTTGTCTTGGAAGACAGCCTCACAGGCAATACCTGCTCAAGTGTTTCCAACTCATAAATTGGGGTTTTACTGGCAACTCAACTGTATTTGGTGCCCATCTCTGTACAAATGTGTCACAGTTGTGTTACATTCTCCCATGGGTTAGTCTGGTTTAAAGTCTTGCTTCTCATGGGAGTGCAGTAAATACATTACAGTTCTGAAAATTTTCTTGTGCCTCAGAAACATTTTTATGCAGTTCTGTCTCAAATTTTCTCTAAAATGTATATGCACTTGGGTGTAGGAAGCCACTCAAGTCACCTTAAGAAGCAACTTTATCTCCACATGTTCTTTTAAAAAGCCACAAACATTAATATCTGTGTTGAATATGAAAGGGAATTTGAAACATAGTGAGGTTAAGGTACCAAATTAGACTCTGAAACTACATAAAGTCTGTTGAAAGCAAAGTAAAATATTATGTGAAGAGCTCTGTGGTTAGCTTCATTTCTAGCAGTTTGCTCTGCTAGTAACTTACTTGGAATTCCCTTCTCTATAGTGCAGTTGGGATTGGACATATGACTTAGAGGTGGTCACAAATGGCTTTCAGAGGAGTTCCTTACCTGGCTAGGATGCTCAGCACCATTTGTTTCTCCTGGTGTCTGGGAACTTCTATGGCCAAAAGTCACTCACAAGACTCCAGGTTTCACACTTCAACCTGTTTCTCTCTTCTTCAAAGGCTGCTATAGTATATGACTGATGTTACAGTCATTTTACAAGGTCGGTCCCTAGCACTAGGTCAGATGCTTACTGCACTCCAATTCTTCTGTAGGGATGACATATTTCAAAGGGATTTTTATAGGCTAGCCACACAAAAATACTTCCCAGTGTTTATATACTTTTAAGATTGAAAGCGATAATTGACAACTTATATTTTCACTTGTCCAGATCCTATTCAAATTCTAGAAGTCCAGTTTTCATGATTTTTTTTCTATACGTAGACACATTTTGATATATTGCCTTCATTTGAATTGAATTAGATGTTTTAGTTACAGATCCCCTTAGTCCTTAGTATTTTAAGTAAGTCTGCTTTAACAAAACATTATAAATAAAGTCAGAATCCTTATGTATTAAAAAATCCAATACTGAAATGATATTGGTATGAAACAGAACTAACTGGCCAGAATCAAACACATCTGAATCAATTACTACCTCTCAGTCAAGATGAAAATATTTTTGCTTTGGCAGACTTAAATTTGTTATGTTTAATGAAACATCACAAAACAAATTTGTGATGAAACAAATTCCTTGTTTCCTGCTTTTGAACATTACCATTGTTTGACAGAGCAGGTACTCATCTTTACGATTTATTGACCATCCTTCCAGTCTTATGAATCAATGTTAATATAATTTTGTTTTGTGTTGACCATGACCAGCTGTTAGATGCCTACCCAGCCTCTCTCTCACTCCACCTTCTCATCAAGGCAGGAGGAGAAAATAAGATGAAAAAGATCATGAGTCAAGATAGAGACAGGGAAGTCATCAATTACTGCCGTAGACAAAATAGACTTGACTTGGGGGATAACTGGCCAACAAAATTTGGATTGGATGGTGAAAAACAAATAAATTAAAACACCACCTTTCCCCTCACCTCCTGCTTTTCCCAGGCTCAATGTCACTCCTTGGTTCCTGACTATTCTACCTCCTTCTGCCCTGACTGGTGCAGTGAGATGGGGAAAGGTGCTTATGGTCAGTCCACAACAGCTCCTCTCTGCTGCTTCTTCCTCCTCATGCTGTTCTCTGCTCCAGTTAGGTCCCTCCCAGAGGATGCAATTCCTTCAGGAAAAATCTGCTCCAGCATGGGCAGTTCCTTCAGGAAACATCCACCTGCTCCAGCATGGTATTCTCCATGGGCTTCAGTGTGGACATCTGCTCCACCAAGGTCTCTCCAGGGGCTACAGGGGAACCTCTGCTTGGGCACCTGGGCCACCTCCTCCCCCTCTTTCTGCTCTGACCTTGCTGCTCACAGGGCTGTTACTCACACTTTTTTTCTCTCTTTTTTTTTCCCCTAGTTACTCCCTTCCTGCACAGTGTTTTGCCCTTTCTCAAACACTTTTTTTCCCCAAGGCACCACCAGCTCAGCTGAGGGGCTCAGCTGTGCCATGTGGTGGGTCAGCTGGAGCCCACTGGAACCGACTGTGTCCAGCATGGGGCAGCCCTGGAAGCTCCTCACAGAGGCACCTGCAGGCCCCTGACAGCCCCTGTGCACCTGCACCCCATACAGGTTTCTAGAGCACTGAAAAGAGCCATAAGCCAGAATGGAATTACTTTTTTTCATAACATATGTAAAGTAGATGTTATGGTATTACTTTAACGTTGGTTGGCCTCCTTGCTCCTCATTGCTAGTTGTTTTCACCCCTATTGTAGGGATGATCTACAGCCTTCTAGTACCTAAAGGGGGCTTACAAGAAAGCTGGAGAGGGACCTTTTACAAGGGCAGGTAGAGACCGGGCAAAAGGTAATGACATTAAACAGAAAGAGGGTACCTTTAGATTGGACATAAGGAGGAAATATTTATGATGTGGGTGGTGAGGCACTGGAAAAGGCTGGCCAGAGAAGCTGTGGATGCCCCGTCCCTGGAAGTGACAAAGGCCAGGCTGGATGGGGCTTCGAGCAACCTGATCTAGTGGAAAGTGTCTGTACATGTGGCAGGGGGTTTGGAACTAGGTGATCTTCAAGGTCTCTTCCAAACCAAACCGTTCTATGATTCTGAGATACTGCAACCAAATTCTGACACAGAAGCTCTCTCGCCATCTGTGCATTTGATCTCCTTTCACTGATACTGATATGCAAATTGAAATTCTGCTGAGTATCTCAAGCTGGGATGCCTTTAATTTATCTGGGGTGGCCTCATGGGTATGTATTATGCCAGGTTCAACATCTCTCTTCTGAGTTCGGTCTCCTCTTCTACTTTTGTACTTAAACCCAGTGATGAGACTGATGGCTGGATCCTGATTATACATCAATAACTTTCACTAGAGACAATCCATTTTTTGGGGGTTAGGTTCTGCAAAACAGAACTGACGTTCTCATTTTGGCTTTTCAGGCTCCCCTCTATCACTACTTCCCACATAATAACTGAGGCTGCAGTATTAACTTGGGTACCTAAAGGTACCTTTTCCTTCAAGCTCTTCAGGCCCACAAAGGTGGAAACTTTGTAAATATCCTTCTCTGCCCAGATTCTCCGATTTCTCTGTCATCTTGTCAGGGTGTCTTGCTTCCAGTGGTCTGCACAGAGGGAGAAATGATGCTCTGATGACTTGGTTGCTCTTCTGGGCCTCCCTAGCATCTTGCTGCATGTCAGAGCATTTTCCTGGTTATCATGTGCCATCTGTTTTCTATGTTATCTACCTGAACTGGTTCCTGACGTGATCCACTCTGCTGCTCTTTGGATAGTCTGGAAGGTGTGTTGGGCAGAGAGTGTGCACGATAAGGTGCCTTGGGGTCCTGTTTGGGAATTTGCCACATTTGTTGGTCAGGAATGTACTGGTGATATCCATATAAAAGCATAATTTATTAATCTCAACTCAGGTTATGATTACAAGAGGCATAGATTTATACATGCAATGTACATAATTGATTTAAAATAGTTTTTAAAAGACATAGGGAAGAAAACTCAGGCTTAATCAATTAAAAATTACACCAGATAGGTTGCTCTTTCTTCCTCTTTTTTCCCTGTGCTCATTTAGCTTGCTGTTGCCGCTGAAAGTATTATCACATTTAGTCCTTCATATAGTCTGTACCTCAGTGAAGCATCATGGCTTTTAGGGCAAGTTTCCTGAAGATGTTCTCGATAAATTCTTTCTTTCACCCCAAAATCCATTCCAGATTTTGTCCTGGTCACTCTTCTTAGTTAAATTAAATATTATTTCTCTTCCTTGGCATCTACAAATCACTCTCTGTTAAGTGTGATTTCCTGCAAACCTCTCTGCTCAAAGAGAGACAAAATTAGCTCCCATCCTCTGATTTGTTGATTTTTAGGCATGTTCCCATGTGAAGCATTGCTGTATGTACTTCACATCTAACAGAAATCGATATGTTAACAGACACACTGGATACAAATGTGTAAAGGAGTTAAGCGCAGGTAGATAATTTCTAGCTCTTGCTTGGAACCAGACACCGTGGCACTTGACTCCTGCAGCAACTTGACCCTCACTCACCCTTCGCCTTTCTCACTTCTTCAGCTCCCTGTGCCGCAGCTGTCGGCCTGGGCTCTTCCTCTCCCCTCAGGCCTGTGACCCAGGCTGTGCCTGCTCTCCGGATGCCAGAGCCAGCCCTGGACCCGCGGTACGGCGTTGATGTGCCGCCAGTTTCCCAGAAAGGAGCTGATCTCACCACAGAGCAGACTGCTGCGGTCGCTCCGGTAGCTTGTGCCCTCAGAGTACCCACCCCCCCTCCTCTCAGTTTGAAAGGTGCTGAGGTGAGGGGTCTATACGTGGATGTCTACACTGCAGACTGTTTCAGTGCTACGTGTGTAAAACATGAGAATTGTAGTGCTTTGTAGCCTAACAGGGAAAATGTGGAGATAAATACCGTGTTATTATAATTAGACTGTTGGCTTGACAGCACTTTTGAGCTTTTTGACATGCTGCATCTAAATCCTCTCTCCAGTTCATGTTTGCTCAATTATAGTCAAGCTTTCTAGACTCTAATCCCTTAAAGACCTTCCTTCCCAACTCCAGCAAGCTGGCTGATCAGAAAGAGGTACAAATAATCTATTTGTATTAATTGCTTCATATGATGACACGGGTGGATTTGGAGCAGATGAAGTTAATGACTGAACTACCATTAAACAAAGTATGGCAGCTGTGGTAGCAAAGCCACTGTTCGGACTGTATGTCAATGCAGCTACCCAGTACGATAGGTTGGTTTCCAGCTGTGCTGAAGTTCCCAGCACTGGGCAGGACATTTCTGTGGTTACTATATACCTTTAGCTTGCAGTCACAGAATCACAGAATCACAGAATCACAGAATNAAAGTAAAGAAGTTTCTCCTCATGTTTAGATGGAACCTCCTGTGCTTCAGTCCGTGCCCATTGCCCCTCATCCTGTCATTGTCCAAGATGAACAGTGCCTTACCGAGCGTGCCAGGATGAATTCTGGCAGAGAAACCGAGATCTGAAGCCATACCCCTGCACCTGCTCTGAGTGAGGGAGTGTTTGCTGCAGAACCTCGTTGATGTTGGATATTAGGTAATTACAGATATCTGCCTCTGTTTTGGTAGTCCTGAGGGCTCATTACTTATGTGGCTTCAACAGTGCCGGGATCTGTTTTATCTTGTGCTACTGTGTACTTCTGGAGGCTGGAATCCACACACCTCTCTGAAAAGAGAAGCAGGTTCTCTGTGGGTCATTTCTGACGTTCCAGCTCTGTTGCAGGAGTTCCACCTGACCAGGTAGGTGAGCAGCAGCATGTGGTGTGGCAGGGGCAGAACCACGTGTGGTACTGGTTGCCCTGCCAGCACACACACACATTGGCCACCCGGCTGCTGTCTCTGACCATGTACAGCAGCTGGATCCCTTTGGCAGCACCAAATCAGTTCTTCTTCCTTTGCCCAAACACAAAACTTGTAGAAATGTTTTATTTTTGCTACCTTCATCCACCTACCAAGTGTGAATAAAATCAATCTGCTGTTTCAAAAGAAAACCGAAGTCAGAATGGATCTCCAGAATCCTGGAAAACAAGAAAAACTCTCTGGAATGTTACAAGGGGGTGTATAATATAAAGGGTAAAATATGTCCTAGGTTTATTATTTTGATTCAGAGCAGTAGAGCTATGAACCTAAAGCTGGAATATGGGATTTGATTCTGGTGTCTGGAAGCCAAAACATGGCCATCTCAAAACCAGTTTTCTTCCTCCTGTACAGCTTTCTGAGGTAGGGTTTAATGTTTTCCATGGAGTGAAAAATTAAATATTTCCTTGAAGACTATTTATAAAACTGAAGAAGTCTACATGCTTGTGACATCAAATCACAAATGTAGTGCTATATTGCCCTGTAGGCATGGAAATTTCAAGCTTTTTAGTACACTATTATAATAATTTTAAAATGCATTTCTTGCAAACAGTGTAATTTCTGGAGACACTTCAGCTGTATGTTGGCTTACAGATTGTTATCACAGTTGTGGAAAGAAAAGAAGAAATTATCTCTATTTACAAACACCAAAATCACAGTGACAGGCCCGCGCTCTGTCTGAGAGATCAGCGGTGACTTCTGTTTTCCTTTGACTGTACAGCTGCCTTCTAACACTTACGCAAAAGCACTAATATTTGCTAGAAATAAAGCACATCTATTCATAAAAAATCCCTTCGAGGATTTGTCTCAGTATGTTTTAAAGAAACAGCTTTAAAATGCTTTCACTAAAGGAGGATAAATCAAAAAGAAAGCTTCGACTTGGAAAAATAACAATGACTTTTAGTCAGATACCCCAGATACCCTGGCCTTGCTGTCACATTCAGGTTATGAGGCTGCTGCCAGCATACTTGTTGGTCTGTTCCATGTATTTCAAGAAAACTGGGTTGTAATAAATGGGGACAACTTGTGACAGCATAACATTTCGCTATCTGAAGCCATTTCTCATCATTTGGGTTAGAAAGTAGTGAGTGGATTCCCCAGTTCATGCCTTTGCATCTTGTAAGCTCTGATCTTATTATGCTGAAGTGATTCCCCATGGACTGGTGTCTTGAACATCCTTGGTGAAGTTAATTTCGTAGCTTTTCCTGGCACCTTGTTTCTGCATTCGCAGCTAGTTTTATTCTGCCTTCACAGAGTTATGAAAATTTCCCTAATTTTTAATCTCAATTTTTTCATGTTAATGCTTTACTTTATTACTGCCTGGCCTTCCCAATCGGTTAATGAGACTGATTTATCTCTTATCTAATACCCATTCATACATCTGAGAATAATCCTGCTTCCCTTTGGTCTTTTCATTCCATGAAAGCTTCTCCATGGTTGAAGGTGTTATCTCTTAAACTCTTTTAAATTCTACAGCATTTAAAAATCTTGCCTCTATATTTAAAAAAAATAAAATTCAAGATTGGAGCTATCTGTAATGACATAGTTGTATTTTTAACATGCTGTTTTTATTAATACTGTTCAACATAGTGTTTGACTTTTCTCTGACAATCACAGTAACTTGAACACAGTACATTAATAGCTTTAATCTTCCTCTGATATGAATAGCTGGTGTCTTTATAATGGTGGTTTTGATTAAGTCTGGATCAATTTGAATAAATTTTCCCCATCTGATCCAAGTCTTACTTATCTCTTTAAAACTCTGGACTGCTATACAAAAAATCAGTAGTGAGTTTTAACTGTCTCTTTTGGCCCATGAACGGACTTCAAATGCAAATTTTTGATGCTTAACTCAAAAAATATAATACAATTTAAGTGCCTCAGTGCTTGAAAAGCATTAGAGAGTGTAAGCTATGAATGCCTGGCTCTGCTGATCTAAGGAGGGCTAACCACACCGCTGTGATACGGAAGAAACGTAAGCAAAGGTAAGGGAAACTGCTGCGGTAGTGGGAAGAAGCTGGTAGCTGTGACGAGGAAGAAAAACACGTGCAAGACAGAAAACCAGATCTAAGCTGGAACTGGCAGCTAGAGAAGTCATTTTGTTGGAGCCGTTACGGAAGGCTGAAACGTTATAGACTCATAAGAACCTTTGACAGCAGTAGATGATATCATAATAACCTGCAGAAGATAGCTGGATAACAGTTTGGACTGGATAACAACAATTTCTAGGCTGAATAACTTACCCATGCTAACGAAGATGGAAATGGAATTTCACATCTCACTCTTACGGGGTTTTCCTGTATGTTGTCTAAAATGGATTTTCATTTTATCGCTGATGGCAGAAGCTTGCTCAGCTCATAACTATGATGGAATAAATCTACCTGATCCAGGTATGAAAGGCTATTATTTGAAAATAACTTTTCTTCCTTGTCCCAAGTTGTTTTCCAGTCTGATTTGTAGTACAAATTCCTTGCATGGCATTGATTAGCATGAAATGGATTGCTCAGTGAATCTTCTAATTTGGGCTTTTGCTAGACTAAAACGATTCACTTCAAGGATTGTCTGTATCATGCCAGTGAAAAAGTTCTCATTACTTGTTTTAGAATTCTGAATTGGGACTGGTATTTTAGTGAATCCCAAAATGTATTCTGGTTCGTCAGAGCCAGACTCTTCAATGCTTGTGTTCAGTTCTTTATCTTGGTAAGATGCTTCAGTAAGACTGGACTGGATTACAATTATCCATCGAAAAGACTGCTACAGGATTTCCTTGAGGAGATTTAAAGTCGCTTGCAAACCCTTCCATTACAGACAGTATCTTCTCCATTCTTGCTCCAGTTCTGCTACTACAGCACCAGCAGCTGATTTTCTGTGGCTTAGAGAAACACTGCACCTTTGCTTCAGCTTCACATGTCCCTACCCCTCACTTAGTGCTTGCTAAAACAAGTAATTTATTTTGTGCTGTTATGAAAGTGCTCCCGCTCAAACTGTATATTTGTGCTGGTGATCTCCTGCGATAAGATACTGTACAACTTTACAGTGTCATCCACTAACCACAGCAGCATGCAGGAGCTCACATGATGGTCATTTAATATCCATGACTCACAGTCCACAGGACTAGGATTCCAGCCAGCTGGGATTTGTTCTAAGTGGCGTGAAATGACAAACAGTGCATAAGATACAGCTCAGATACCAAACACGGCGGACGAACATTTAAAAAAAAAAACAAAACACACAAAACACCATGCACAAAACAATTAAAAAAAAACCAACAAACAAACAAAACACAAAAAACCCAAAAAACTAAAAAAAGCACCAAAGCCCAAAAAACCCACCTTGAGCAAAAACCAACCAACCAACCAAAAAAATCATGCAATAGATTCACCCAATGGCTGTTGAACACAATTTTTCAAACACTTAAGAAAAATTAAGTACCAAAATAAAGGACATGTTGTCCGGCCTTTCTAGGTGGTTTCTGCACTCTCACTGGTCTCTGGTTGTTTTATTTTCTTACCTTTGCTTTGTTTAACTTTTCAGTTTGAGTTTTATAGTGGAAACTGCTGACTCCTTCAAGTGTGCTTGTAATCTTTCTGTCTGATTTTTGTATTTAAAACTTATTTTCCATGGCTTGATATTCAGCTGGGATGTTATACAGTTGCAGAGTGCAAGAGGGATTAGATGTTACTCTGTGATTCACCCAGTCCCTGAGGAGAGCTATATAAAGATCATCCTCTTCCCCTTGGCCCCAGGGAAGCCAGGAGGCAGATTATAAGCTAGCGGAAAAGACAAAGGCCTAAAGAAATAAACCTCGCCATCTGCAAAGAGGTTCCAGGAGCACATGGCCCCCTGCTCTCACTTCGTACAGAACTGGGAAAAAGTGTGTTCCACTGCTCCTCTACTGATAGTATAGCCATAGAGACACGATTTAAGGAAAAATAAAACCACTAAATTTTTCTTTCCCGTGTTATGACGGCTCCTTTCACAGAAATTGCTCAAGGTTTGCTTTTCCAAGTAGAAGAAGATGATGTGGAAAGGCAAGTCTTAGAGACTCTGCTGTTTACTGATGTTTTTTCTCTATAGCCTGTGAATCCTGAAAGGCCATTACCTTGTAAGGGCAGGTTATTTTCAACCACTCCCTTCATTTATGTTCCTGTTAAACCCACGGCTTAAGTGGGGCTTCTGTGCTGGAGAGGTTTTGCACTGGCTGTCTGCCCAGGGGTGTGCTGCAGCAAGAGCAGACTCTGACAGAAATAGGTGGTTATGTGTGTAGACCTCTGAGTCTTGAAATGAGAATATTGCTGCTAGAGGTCAAGGTTTACACTTGCCAGCATCTCCCTCATTTGCTGAAGTCGGTTGACCGTCCTTTGCCAGTGCTGGCTATTTTAGTAACAGTCTCACAATGGTGGGGATTTTCTCATTTCAGTCCTTACAGAAATGACACAACTTAGGATACTTTTGCTTCTGAGACTTCTTAAGAAGTTCCAACTCTGTGTTTTCATGCTAAAATTTCTTCTAGATTACTTGTTTACAAGTGAGAAGTGTTTTAAATTAATTTCTATAAAATATTTAATTGTATTGTTATGTGTTTTATCTGAGCCTTTAATATTTTAAGACTATTCTTTCATTCTCCAGAAACTCCTGTATTTCCTAATGTCTCAGAAGCAAAGCTCTCAATTCTAGAAGCCAGGCCTCTCATATCTGGTCCTTATTTTGCTTTTCCATGCTTTTAAAGGGAGAATCAAGATGTGATTTGGAAAATCTGGAGAAAGAAGGAACCTGAAAACTGACAGCTATGACAACACCTGCCTCAGCTTTCTGTGTTCTGAGTGGCACGTTTGGTTATATTTATCCTCCTATTTTTGCATCACTATTTTGTCCCACATCTTGTCACATGGAGCATGGTTTTGCTGCTTCAAAGTCTTTGACAACTGTAAAGTCACTGCTAGATGTGGCTTAGTTAAGACGAAAAATCTTTCCAAGATAGAGGTTTGACCTTCTTACAACAGGAGCAGTGGGTTTTGTTTGTGTTTGTTTGTTTGGTTGTTTTGTTTTGTTTTGTTTGTTTGTTTGCTTTTTAAAATTTTGAATTAAGACTTTTGCTATAGCACTATCTGTTATTACCATTGGCTTTATTAAGGTTTCACTGCCATTTGTTTTTAATGTTCATTACCTTAAAATTTTGTTGTTGTTTTTTAAATACATGTTGCTATTCATGTTACTGAAGGCAAACTCAAAGTGCCCTGTACAAGCAGGTAATGAGATCTGCGATTATTCTCAGTTTCTTGGGGAATTATTTTAGCCTTAGACGGCACTTTGAGAACACTCTATCCTTGCACAAGCAAGCTTTCCTTAGTTATAAGTAGACACATATAGGGCAAGATTGAAATCAGTGATAAAGGTTGTAACGACTTCACCGAGTCAAGGATTTTAACCATAGGATAATGAAATACAGAAATGAAATGAACAATGTACTGCACTGTCTTCCTTGGGCTGTGAAAGGACATCCCTTTTGGTATGAATGTTGGATCTCAACAAAGCACTGCTTCTTCTGAAGTGAGAGCTGTAGCGTGCATGAAGACGAATCCACACCATGCTACTCGCTGTTTTTTGGAGTTGGTTTGCATTTTTTTGGCAATGACATGCAAGGAAGGGAGATGTGAATCTGTAAACATTTGTTCTCTATTAGTAAATGGTATTGCTAAGATATGTTTAAAAATTTGGTTGACTGGCCTCAATTTCTCTGCTATCTGATAGTCTCAGCTATATTTGCTACAGATTACTGAACACTGAATCAGTAGATATATAGCAGAACCTTTCCGTTACTTTTAGGCAATAGCTGTTCCTTTCTAGCCATTTCCATTGAGTATTGAGTTATTCAGAACTCATCTTGGGTCAGCTGGGCTCTGGATCATACTGATGCTTTCTGGTACAGAGATGGGAATAAATAGAAAAGATTAAAATTTTCAATAAAAGTTGAGTTACAAAGAATCTAACAGACCATGATGTTTTGCTGAAGTATTATCTCATCTTAATTGCCTTAATGTCATATAACTGGGAGGAAGGGAAGAAAAAAAAAGAGGTATGAGGAGTTGCACAGGTTTGGAACAATTAATTTTTCTCTACCTTAGTCTATGGTTTCTGATTTCAAAGGAGAATGCATTGGCATTGGCACTGTCTTGACTGGGAAAAAAAAAAAAGCTATTTTGAGCCCTATCTTGCATTTTGCAGGGCTGTCAATGCTTCTTTACCCAGTCTCCTGCTACCTTCCGCAGGCCTCTAGATAAAGGGCCCAAATCAAAGCACTTTGCTCATCTAATTCACAACACTGCCTCTCTTTCCATGCATCAGCTATGAGCCCACCGATCCTTCTTTGTACTGCCATGCACAATTTTTTCTATCTGTCTTATCTGTTACTGTAAGAGGAATACATGCTAATTGTCTAGGTCCAGGTTATGCATATTTCAATTTGCTTAACTTAATAGTTCAGATATGCTGACTTTTGTTGCCACCACCTTTCTAGTCTGGTTTTCTGAAGTCATGAGAAGAAAATCATGTCTACATGGACATGTTGTTTTGTAGCATGGGTGAAGGCAGGATCAGAAGATGATGTGAGTAGGTATTTTGGAGAGTACATATGAAATCACAATCAAGTTGAAGGATCTGTTTCACATAGCAAAATGTCAAAAGAGCCTAAAAGGCCTTTAAATCGGAAGGATTGTATAAGAACCACCTTCTTATTTGCTACTGACTTGTTTTTCCTGTAGAAGAATACCCCAATGTAACTTGTTATCTTTTGTGGCTTCTGTTTAGCAGATTGAGTGGACTGAAAAAAAAAAAGACCAGTTTATAGATGTACTGTCTGCATGAATCAAACTGTGGAATTCAGTGTCCCACCCCACTTTGACCATGAAAGTCTTCAAGAATCATTTGAGGAGAGAGGGAGGGAAACTCGGAGAGCCTGGAAGCCATGAAATATTACAGTTTTGCAAATTAAACTGCTGTAAAGGATCAGATTGATTTTCATAACTGAGTTTGCCAGGGAGGGAAAAGAATGAAGAAATACCCAGCTCCAAAGACCTGGGCTGAGGCTGGGTGTCAGCTCATTTCACAGTAAAACTCTAACAGCAGGGAAAATTCAGTGCCCGTGTGCAAGGGGAGCGCTGGCGACAGCAAGATCAGTGATAGCACTGCCCTTACTGACCATCTGGCAGGTGGGGAAAGGCATAAGCGGCTGCAAACAACTTCAGCAGAACACTTCCCAGAGATGAGAAAGTAGTCAATAGGAAACTCCCCCGTTCTCCCTCTGTCACCCACAATGATGGATGAACCTCTCTGCAGCCCTGCCCTGCTCTTTCAGTTAAAGAATCCAGCCAGCTTTCTCATAACGGCAGAAGTAATTAAAAAGGGGATCAACTCAGAGGAATATAAAAAACACACCAAAACTCTGTCTCTTTAATGAAATCCCCTATATGCTTCACCAGCAGGGATTCTGCTAATCTAATACCTGTTAATTTTCTTTCTAATTAGGGCTATAGCTCTCCAGAAGCTGTTTTGTATTTAATATAAATATGGTTAAGGGGCCTAATTTTCACTCAGGGAAAGAATCTGGCATTATGGAAAGAGATTTTAGAAGAAGAAAGTGGAAGATATGGTAGACAAGACACGGTAGACAAGACACTGGAGGACCAATAGCTTGTTTTATCTTGGCTCAAAACCACCATGGAAGATGCATGGAGCTCGTACTACTTTGAACAGAACGGGATTTTGTAGGGAGAAAGCTCAACGTAGCCATAAATGTATTAATTTTCATTACAGCTATGTTTTATGCAATGTTCGAAAACTCAGAAAATTATGGCCTCTATGCTGTTAGCAGAATAGAATTATGAATATCTGGCATCCATCTCCCTCCCCAGTGTCCATCCAGCAGTGAAGTGTGGCAAAGAGAATATCTAGCTGCTGGGGAAAGAGTACCACTGAAAACAAACTGTATATGTATATTTATTGCCTCTTTTGAGGGAAAATGCTCCATTTTAAAAGTTAGATTGAAATATCTGGATGAAATAGGTTTTGATCAATTAAATTTTTGTTGAGCCTGAGTATTTTAAAAGTATTTTTCATTACCTTAGGTTTTGATCAATTAAATTTTTGTTGAGCCTGACTATTTTAAAAGTATTTTTCATTACCTTATTACACAGGTGTCCTATAGATTTCCCCGGAGTCACTGGATTCCTGGCGAAGCAGGTATTTTGTAACTCAGTTTCAGGGGAGATCCAAGAGGACATTGGCAAATCCTGGGTTCCCAAGCACGTGCAGAGTCTGAGGTTTCCCAAAACTCTAAGTTTAAAAGCTCTGGGAGAGAGGGGGCTCTGAAAGCTGCAAGCCTCCCCATCACAGAATTGAGATTTCGATTTTAGAATTCCTGGAGTAGGCTTCCAGGGTCTGTAGCGGGAGCACTTTCTGTATGATGAAGTTGTCACAGAACTGTGAATCGCAGAAGCTGCCCAGAGACTATAGAAAGTGGCCTGCAAACATAGATTTTGTGTTGCAACAAGATTAGTATGTACTCAGTGGTGACTATACCAAGATTATTTCGAAAACCAGGTCAGCCCAGAATGCACTGATATAACTTAATGTGCCTTACAAAATTCTCTTGCTAACAGTAAATCCTCTATTTTTAGCTCCACTTTGTGTAGCTGGTCAGAATCCTTGTCTACAATTCTTCACAAGCAGTAAGTTAGAGTTAGGCTGAAGAGTAATGTGAACAACTAGAGTTTCAGGAATCATGGCTGTACTGTGGAACACATTCCATCTAGAACATCCCCAACTTGTCTTGCAAGAGAATAGATTACTGTTTTGTCAAGAAAAAATTGTTTCCCACAATTTGCAGAGAGTCACTGAAACTACATTTGGAAAAAAGTTATCCAGGTATTCAGTCTTCACCCTCCTATTTGCAGAGAAAGTTCTTGACTGCACTGTATCTACAGCTTGATCCAGCTGAAATTAGTATATGGGGTTTTCACTCCTTAAAAGGTCATGCTGGGCTTGTTTGCAAAGCATGAGGAGCAAACTTCAGGGATTCACTTGAAGAACTTGCGCTTGAAGACGTTTTGCAAGTATTATCACACTGAGGTTGGCTTCTGCAAGGAACTGGACATGAGGTTAGAAGGAGAGGATGCCTGGTAAGTCTTTGAATTTTAAAGGAGCTTATGGCCACCTGTCATGCTCGCAGTAACGTAGGGCACCAATCAGGAGGAAATTAGGTTGTTTGCTTCCTTTCTGAACTTCTACTTATTCCCAATAATAACCCCTTCTACCACTGTAATTCTGTTCACTCTGACAGTTTGTGTCTCACAAACTCTCATGCCTTTTTTTTTTTTTACATTTGTATTTTTTTTTTTTTTGTTTTTTTTTTTTTTTCTTTTTTTTTTTTTTTTTTTTTTTTTTTTTTTTCCTTACGCACTAACAGAACTTACACACTAAATCAAACCAAAAGAAATGATCTGGAGATGTCAAAATGTGGATGAATGGAAATTTGAGATGGAGTATTCCGTTACATTTTGGGCACCATACTTCAGAAAATGTATGGGCCAAATCTATGTACTCTGCAGAGACTAAAAAGAATAACTGGGAACTGCAATCAGCAAGGAAAACAAAACTAGAATTAGGTTTATTTAGCCTGAAAAAGACAAATCCAAAGGAAGAAAGGAGAAATATTCCTTAGATATGCAAGTGGTAGCTCGGAAGGCATAGTTCGTTCTCAGAGTATTCACAATGCATAAGACAACAGATAATGGGTCAAAACTGCAGTAAAGGAAATTCATGGTCAAACCAAGGGAAAAAATGTTAAAGGGTATTCTAGTAGCGAATTCTATTACCTGGAAAAGTTGTTAAATCTCCATCATTAGGGGAGATATTTGCCATTGTTTTAGGCACTATTTCGCTGGCATGACTGGATGTGGGTTAAAAGAAGGAACTAGGCTGATTTTTGAGAAGACTTCCAGCCATATTTTCTACAACATGCTTGAGAATAAGTAGGAAAGGACTATTACAGTTTGGAGGTGAAGCACGAGGAAATACCCAAATATTATGATCTTTCACATGATTCTTTTGTTGGTAAATACTACTACTACTAAAGAAATTACTCGTATTTTCCCTAGAACATTAAGATTTCAAAAAACAGCTGGCTGCTCTTCTGTTTTGTCAAATGTGATGAAGTGATGCCCCTGTTATTATCTTTCTTCTTGCTCTATGATTAGAAGAACAATAGAATAAAGACATAATTTTTACTCTGTAGTTGTTTTAGGCATTAAAACTCAGGTATTGTTGTCAACCTTGCAATGGACTTGCTTTCTCTGCTTTTGCGCAAGACTCAAAACCTTTGTAATACTCCATTTTATAAATGTCATCACTCTTTTGCCTCACAGACAAAGCATAAGGTATGCAATGTCTACAGACAGTTTGATCTATGTATTTGAACAAAATATAGGATATTGGTATCTTATTTATTATGTGTTTATATATCCCCTCCAAAATCCCCACCTTTCTGTTTATACAGAGCTTTTACAACCTGTCTGTGAAAATGAATTAAAGAGTGATTATCATGTGATCGATTTCTTTTCCTCCTAGCTTGGTTTCATAAGGAATGACACTTAAGCAATCTCACTTGCTTTTTTTGCCGTTCTTTGCGTATACATGCATCTGTTATATTCACTGGCCAGTTTCAGTGACATCTGATAGAGGACAAGAGATTTTGAACATACTCAGTTCCTACATGCTTGATGAAATTAGACACAGAGTAGGAAAGGGTGCTACTCTTAATCCTCATGGGGGGAAGATAGCTGCCTATGTTACCTGTCAGAGATACTCTTGGAAAAGCATTGTTATGAATGCCCAGCCACAGGAAATGCTTGGTCCAGAGTCTGTGGTTTCAGATAACAGGAGATCTCCACAGCAAAGTTTTTGTTCCTGCATAGACTCTCACACTCTGGTCATTAAGAATGGGGTTAAGAAGTTTAGAAGTCAGAGATCACAAGTCCGAAACCATTCAAAATTAGGCTGCACTAGTTCATGTGCTCACCCAGCTACTTGTTTTCTTGTAGAGAGATTCAATAAAAAATAGTCATGATCAGAAAACTAAGGGTGAATCTGAAAACAACAAAAGCTGAGAAATCCAAAGGTAAGGCTCTGTGCTCTTACATGTAAACCATGCATTACAAAAACACTCTATTAAAATAGTACTTTGTGCTAAATTTTACAATGATTGTTTTAAAATCCACCACAAACCAAAGCCTTTAATATTCCTCCTAGTTCCCCCTTAAGAATTTTTTTGCTGCTGGCTTTTCTGGGTGTGAGGAAAGCAAATGTCACATTGGCTGGCTGCCTCTTCTCTTGGGCATGGTCACTGCAGATTGGCTCCAGCCATTATTTGTTTGTTTTTCAAATGTTCTGGAGAAAAATGATGGGACAGGAAACGTCTGAGCCTGTCTGACACTCCTGCAGCATGAGCCCTGCTGCAACAGCTGGGGCTTGTTATTTTGCTGGGTATTCCTTGGCTCAGGACGAAGGCTTTTGGCACTTTTTTACCTCTCTGATTGTACAGCTCCTAGAAAAACTGTGTCAGAGACCTGAGTGCATAGATGTGCCTTATTTGCTCTGACCGACCTCACCTGGGGCCACCACCCCTACCTTCTGCTCAGGGGCTCCATTGCAGCGCAGTCCCTGCCCGAGTTACGTGGTGAGTGTGCCTGTCTCTAGCTCCAACTCCGTTGCAGTCATGCCTGGCCATGACCTGGCTGGATCTTGACCTGTGGACTCTGCTCCTAGCTTGACATGGGACCTGCCTTGTCACTATGGACTTGCCTGGCGATCACGAGAACATGATGGACTCTGGCTGCTGATCATGAGAATGTGTAAGACTCTGGCTCCTGCTGCTGCTATCAGACCTGGCCTGACTCTGACTTCACAATTTGCATGTCAGGCTTGGCACGGAACCTACCTTGTCACCACAAACTGCTTGGGACTACAGCAGGCCCCATGCCTTAGGTGTGCAAGGTTGTGTTTTATCTTAAAAGGGTAGAGGTGCTTCCACCATCTGACCTTTCCTTTGTCCCCTCTGCGAGGAAAACTAGCGAGATGGAGCAAAACATCGTAATTTTGACCAGCCTGTATACACGAATTTGCTCTTATCCCTCGTTCTTGCACATTCAAAAACTCCTGGCTAAAATCAGGTGCTTACATGCACATATTGCTGTTTACACGTGTGGTATGGGTACACTGCTTGGACGGGTGCCACTAAGGCATGGCTTGCCCTTGCTAACCCCTTCCCCAAGGAACAGAAATATCCTTCTGACAGGATATAGTGGGACTTAGATTCCATGGATTTCAATTACAGGTGGAGGAAGGGAAAGAGGGGAGGAGAGCTGGGTATTGTTGCTGTCTGCTTCCCTGTGCACAGCACATATTTCTGCATGGATTTCCAGCAGCAGTCATTGATGATCGCATCAGCAGTAATGTCCTCTGATGCTTGCAGTCCCTCTTAAGGAGGCCAGGGACTGTAGCACTGCATGGAAATGGGCTGAGAGCAGGAGGGGATACTGGTGACAGGTGAGTAGAGAGCACAAGAGCTGCTCTCTGCGTGGAGAAATTCCATCCAGCCCAGAATCTTTTCTCTTACAGAAGCCAACAGCAGGTGCCTGTGGAAGAATAGAGGAGCTGGTCATTTCTGGAGTCAGTCCTCCTTTGTCACATCTTTCTTCCATACCTCCAGCAGTCTCTGGGGTAGAGACTTCCTGGTCAAGAATCTGAACCATTCTATCTAAAGACTTCCAATGAACATGAACTTCATGCATTTGTTCATTTTCTTTTAGATAAGTTTATTAGGCCTACATAGCAGCTGGTGGTATAGAATGTGTAATTTCAATGTGTATTGTGCAGCCCTTCCCTCTCTATTTTTTTCTTCTATGCAAGGCCTTCACTTCTAGAGATCTACCTAGGCCTGCCAGGGCATGTTCAGAAAAGTATGGTTATATCACACCACCAGTAAAACTTCTCTCACCATCTGAAGCTCCATCAGTTCTTTGAGTTTTCCTGGTAGAGCTTGGGTTGTCTGTTTTGCTGTGCTTTGTGTTCTTTCATGGGACAGTAAGGTAGAACCTTTTCAGCTGATAGATGTTGTTTCAATTAAGGATGATTTATTTTGTTGGGTGGAAAAGAAGCAACACATTACCTTGTGCCCTAGTTTATTTGCTCCTAGAACAAGTAGTCTTCCATAGCTGATGGAGGGTAACTCAACTGCACTTCTGAATTGTCGAATGCGTCTTGTGTATCTACATGCAGCAGGTAGAAGCCCAGCTTCCTTCTTCTACTTTGCTGTAAACTTCCCAATCTAGAAACTCTAATTCCTGTAGTTTTCCCATCCAAATAGCACTGAAGATTGTCTGACTAGCCATGCTTCTATAGACAAAACCAATTGTTTTTCTTTTGAGTAGATGGAGCTAGCTCACATATTGAAAGCTACTAGATGTATGGCTAGATGGGCGGATCAGGTTATTTGGCTATATGAATGATTTTATATTTATAATTTTTATTATTTTACTTATTATTTTTATTTAATGTATTATTCCTGAAG
This sequence comes from Pampusana beccarii, assembly GCA_013399365.1. NCBI lineage: Eukaryota > Metazoa > Chordata > Aves > Columbiformes > Columbidae > Pampusana > Pampusana beccarii. The sequence continues at coordinate 168,795 of VWYH01002813.1, forward strand.
GTTTTCAACAACAACGACCACTATCTTGACCTTGTACTTGTACCTCTTTCAGTAAAATCCTACCAGATGGCAGCAGAGAAAGTAGGAATTTTCTGAAATTTATTTCTGCTGCAGAGATAGGCAAGAGTTTTCATTATCCTGTTCTTGTAGGAGCTGCAATGGTGAAGTCATGGGAATTGCTTGCATGGAAATTAAACTCTTTATGGATTCAGGCAAGCAGGATGTTGGTTCTCTGGAATTCATACGTTGTTTTAGGACATTACAAGTGCTACCATCATTCTCAATGTGTGACTGAACAACTTGTAGGTGTCATCCTTCCTGGCATCCACAGAGGTGGAGGATGATGTTTACAATTTAACAACTATTGGTGACCTTCTTCGCTCACCAATTTAAAATCAGTGATGTACTAATACCCTTGTTTACCTGGAAACTGACATCCTAGAAGCAAAACAAAGATGGGTCAGTTCCCTGGGCTGGCTTATAGTGGCTTAATAAAATGTTCTTTCATTGGCACATGTCATGTTCTGGTACTAAAGCATCATGGACTGCTTATCTGTGATCTACTGTCTCATTTTTCTCCCGATAATTTCCAAGCTAATTGTTTAACTGGTACATAATTGGGCTGCAAATTTTTCTGGCAAAAATGGAACTAGTGGAGATCTCAGGTGTGATTTCAGAAAATAAAATCTGCCTCACATCTCAACTTCATTTCAAAGTCTTGAAAGTAAATATTAAAAAATGACAGAAATACAAGGAAAACAGTTAAGAAAATCAGTTTTCTTTTTGGTAACAGCAAAGAACGGTTTTAATTTATTTTTTCCTTTGTATAGCAGTCTATGTCAACCTTGGAAAATGATTGAACTGGGGATATTTCCTGTCAATTAAAAGATGTTTTTGAGTTGAATTAAATCGGCACTTAGAATTCCACCTTAAATTCTCCAAAGATGGCACTTGCTTAAGGTTCTGAAGATGGGAATATGATCTGCTAAAAATCAGACAAGTGAGCAGAAACAAACTATGACTTCTGCCCCAGGGGTAATGGAGATGGAGATGAATCCTGACAAGCACACACATGACAAGACCTAGGCAGAGCAAGAACGGGTGACTCACAAATTGTAGTGGCACGTTCTCTCCAAGGGCCTCAGTGTGCAGTAATGCCTGAAAGATCTCAACCAGGATCACATGATGCATACACTGGTTGGTTGACTGTTGAGCCATATAATAAAACCCACACAAATTAAGTATAAAACAGCCTCTGGTGAGCTATAGCCCTAATTAGAAAGAAAATTAGCAGGTATTAGATTAGGAGAATCCCTGCCAGTAAAGTATGTAGGGGATATCATTAAAGAGACAGAATTTTGGTGTGTGTGCTCTATGTTCCTCTGAAGTTGATCCCCTTTTTAATTACTTCTGCCATTATGAGAAAGCTGGCTGGATTCTTTCACTGAAAGAGCGGGGCAGGGCTGCAGAGAGGTTCATCCATCATTGTGGGTGACAGAGGGAGAATGGGGGAGTTTTCTACTGACCACTTTCTCATCTCTGGGAAGTGTTCTGCTGAAGCTGTTTGTATGCCCTCCTGCTGCCCCTCGCCTGCCACACGGTCGGTAAGGGCAGTGCTATCACTGACCATGGTGTCCCTAGAGCTCCCCTTACACATGGGCACAGCATTTTCCCTGCTGTTAGAATTTTACTGTGAAATGAGCTGATACCCAGGCTCAGCCCAGGTCTTTGGAGGCAGGTATGTCTTCATTCTTTTCCTGGCAAATTCAGTTATGAAAATAAGCCTGATCCTTGATAGAAGTTTGATTTCCAAAACTGCAATGTTTCATGGCTTCCAGGTTCCCAAGGTGGTTTTGTCTGCTTTTCCTTCCTTTTCAGCTGTTCCTGTGTGTCGACTCTGGTTCTTCTTTTCTCTGCCCAGTTTCTTGTTATTCCTTTTCTTTCTACTCTCTCTGCATCTCTTTTGTCCTCATCTTATGTCCTTTTCAGTTTGTCTGATTTAAGCCATTCTGCCCAGAATTCAGGTCTCCATTGCTTCTGCCTCATCTTGTTGAATCAGAGCACCATCTCTTTTTGCCATCTGAATAAAGGTAATCCTGGAAACATAGATATCTGGTGCAAATCTCCATGCAAGCTCAGATGTGGCAAATACACAGAGCAGAACAAACAGCAGTGGCATTCGGGGCAATCAGAGTTTGTCTCATTTTTTATTTCATCAGTGACCTCCTTCTGGCCCAACATCCTGAGATTCCAAGCCCATGAAAGAGACACAAGAACTGTATCCCCTAAGTCCACCAGAGTGAACTCTGCAGCAGGCCATCTCTCGTGCTGTCTGCTAGACCTCCAAGCACACTGCTGGTCTGCGTTCCTGCCAGCTCTATCAGGTAACATAAAGGCCACTAAATTCCAGACCTAAAAATAGGAGGGTTCTTGTCTCCCACACACTTTCTGCAAGTCTGCTGTGCATGTACAATACAGATCACCTGTCCCAGATGTAATGGGCTTGCTGCGCTTGCAGTGTAGTACTTTTATCTGCACTTACAGAGTAGAGTTATCTGATCATTACTATAACGAAATTACGGTCAGGTCTTTGGCTTTCAAAGTCTTCTGTTCTTGCCCATGTACCTGCCCACAACAGCAAACTTTTGGTGAAAGATGAAGGTCTTTTCCAGCCAAAATGATTCTATGAGGAGTGGCATTCTGCCAGAGCAGTCCTTTTGGGGGGACAGATTGACTGGATAGTATTGTCCAGAAAGGAGGTAGTTTTTACAGTAGGTTCAGTTCCAAATGTCCTTTGAGAAAACCAGGTATGGGTTTTAGTTAACTGTCTGAACGCTGAGAAACAGTTGTTGGCTTCCAGGTTCTCAGACAAGTGTGATTCATAAAAAGTGGTTTTTAAAGTGTTTTTTCAAGATACATTTATGCATCTCAGCCTGGGTAGTCCCATTCTTCCAACATGAGGTGTTCCCACTCAGGATCTAAAAACATTGTTTTATTTCTCCCAGGTATGCTGTGTGCTGATGGCTGTTGTCTGTTTCCTTCCTATTAGATATAACTACATTTCACAAGTGATGGAGGATTCCAGCAGAAAAGATGGATAGATTTTGGCAAACCTTTTATCCTTATAAAGCCACGACCCTACAAGGTACACACGGTATGAGTTCACCGACAGTATTCTGGCAGACTCTGTAGACAGCTATTGAAAACAATTTTTGGCAGGGATTTAGCTAGCTGGGCTGTTACCACACATTTTTTATTGTGGTATAATTTGACATGGAAGAAGCGATGTAGCACACACAAAAGCTTAGGTTGTTACCACTGTAATACTGAGTATAGACATCAAAAGGTGGCAAATGTGTTATTACAGCTTAATGAGTTACTGTTTGTCATTGCAAATCATGTGAGCAGTGTTAGCTAGTTAAGCTTCGATAACCTGATTGCTTCTAATCTTTTTAGAAGACGACAAATTTAGCTTGTAAGCTTTGAGCATATTGGACGTGGGTTTGTTATCCTGAAGTATGAAGTGGAAGCCACATACCTCTAGAATACCTGTCTTCTTCACTAGCCCAATCTCATTTTCTTTTCCAAACCTGTACAATGATGGCTGCATTTGTTAACTATGTCTCAGCCAGTAAATGCATTAGAGGTTTCCTTTTTCTGCATGTGCTCAATAAATGCTTATATGAGGGCTCCAAGAAATAATCTTAACAATAGTCAGAAGGTAAGGCTGCATTTGTCTTTTACTGAATTAAAATACTAGAATGGGTCATAAATGTGAAAATGAATTTGCTGTCATCAGATACAATAGTTTCTGTTTATCTCTTTTGTTCCACATGTGCGCACACGTGCGCATGCACACAGACACACAAACACACAGGCACACAGACAGACACACACAGACATGCTGTTTGTCACAATTCAGTACAGCTGGTAATTTTCAGTTCACCAGAAGCTCAGAACAGCAGAGAAATTGTTCAGTCAGGCTTGATGTGGAGGACAAGTGTTTGCACACACTCCTCACTCTCTTTCTGCAAGAAAACTATTAAAAGAGGTTTGAAAAAGGAATGTCAAAGAGAAGAGAGTCAACACATTTACCTGTTCTTTTCAATATACTTATTGCTGATATACAGATGCAGGTCTGCTGCAGTTTAGCTGAAAAGTGAAGCAGGAGTTTAGATTTTTCTAAAGTTAGATTTTTCACTTTAAGTGAAGCAAATTTGTCGAGCAAAGCAGGTAGCATTTCACTGTTGAGAATCTTCTACTGTGTTGTGTCAACAGAAAAGCCTTGAAAGGTCTTTCTTGAAAAATAACCTATTTATCTCTTTCTTCTTTCCTATCCTGAAAAACTTAACATCTCTCATAGCCCTCTGAAGAGGCAGTGACACACACACCAGAAAAAGAGTTTGTTAGCTCAGGAATTTGAGTGGGATTGAGTGCACCCTCAGCAAATTTGTCAATGACACCAAGCTGTGTGGGAGGGAAGGGATGCCATCCAGAGGGACCTCGACAGGCTTGAGAAGCGGGCCCATGCAAACCTCATGAAATTCAACAAGGTCAAGTGCAAGGTCCTGAACATGGATCAAGGCAATGCCAAGCCCAACTACAGGCTGGGCGGAGAATGGATTGAGAACAGTCTTGATGAGAAACACTCTGGGGTGTTGGTTGATGAGAAACTCAACATGACCCAGCAATGTGTGCTTGCAGACGAGAAAACCAACCATATCCTGAGCTGCATCGAAAGAAGTGTGACCAGTGGGTCGAGGAAGACGATTTTCCTCCTCTACTCTGCTCTTGTGAGACTGCACCTGGGGTACTGCATCAAGCTCTGGGGCCCTCAGCATAAGACGTACATGGACCTGTTAGAGCAATTCTGGGAGTGGGGCAAAAAGATGATCCGGGGGCTCGACCACCTCTCCTGTCAAGACAGGCTGAGAGAGCTGGGGTTGTTCAGCCCAGGGAGACCTTATAGCAGCCGTATAGTACTTAAAGGCGGCCTACAAAAAAGGTGTAAAGGGACTTTTTACAATGGCATGTAGTGGTAGGATAAGGGGTGATGACTTTAAACTGAAAGAGGGTAGATGTAGACTAAATATAAGGAAGAAATTCTTCACTATGAGGGTGGTAAGGCACTGGAACAGGCTGCCCAGAGAAGTTTTGGATGCCCCATCCCTGGAGGTGTTCAAGACCAGGTTGGATGGGGCTTTGAGCAACCCGACGATCGTTAAGGCTCCTTCCAACTCAAAACATTCTATGATTCTACGCCATACAACAAAACTAGATGAAGATAAACACAAGCTGATGATAAAGTGGCTGTCTTCTACCATTCCACCTACTGGCCTGTGTCCCATAGAACAAAGTCTTTTGATTCTACCACTTCAGTCATCCACCAAGTACCAGACAAAAGTGCCTTTGGGGCTGTGTACTCAGTGCAAGAAAAGCTAACTTCTACCAAGAGTCACCAGTAGATTCAGCTATATTAAAAAAATAAGTTGGAGTTACGCAGGCACTCAAAACCAAATTCGACTATTTCCCCTCTTTATTTCACTCAAGGCCAAAATATTTTCTCAGGTATACATGTTCATCTCCATTGAAGATAATGGGCACTAAGCAAGTCTCAAGGCTACTGCATAGAAACCAGCTGTTGTTTTCTGCTGTAAAGTACAGGTTTCTACTGTCTCTCTTCTTCTATCTCTCTTTAAAAATGCAAACTCCAGATAGAGACTCCTCTTGACGTTATACCAATGTTTCTACAGACTCTTTTCTCTTTGCTATATTAACTGAGCAAGGAAACTGAGCAATTTATCAATGTTTTTTTTATGACTTAGAAGAAAAATTCATCCATTTTGACTATAACATTAACACCAAGATTTAAAACCAAAATGTATCTTGTCTTTGTGAAAGAAATCTGAAATTTAATTTTCAGTTACATATCTTACATCTACATCTAGGAGCAGCAGGCAGTTTACTGAAATCTATCCTACTCTGACACTGGCAATTTCACAGAAAGAAGGCCTAGATGTAATATGAAATATGAAAATATTTAACACATTACAAAGATAGATAAGTATACTTTTAATATAGATACATTGAAGTGGCATGGCAACCAGTTAAGTTCCTTTGAAAATGCCAAACCAATTGTTTAACTGCTGCATGGAGCTGTAGGCAAGTGTCCTATTGAGTTGCTCACAATGTATGAGCTATTGTTTATATTATACAGTGAAGACAAACCAAATCTACAACCTTCTCAAATTTGTTTACAGTATGATCCAGTTAATTCCCATCTGATATTGTATAACCAGCTGTACTGTATCCAATTGCTAACAATTTTTGACACTGAGCATTTTTCCTGGTGGTGCTACTATTCATGATCAGGGAGCAGGGGGATGAAATCTTGATGGGACTGGAAAGGAGCGACAAGATGTGGGAGGTCCAGCTGCGCTGATGTGACTCTCCCATGCTCACCTTATATGCTCTTCAGTAGTTTTGTTGCGCTACAACCTTCTGGTGCCTCTAGTTACCAGGGTATAAAATTTTATACTTCCTGTTCTTATACTTGCTATAATAGAAAGTGGAAAGTCAAAAACCCAATGATAGCTTTCGCACCCTGAAGGCAGGCAGAATGCCTGCACAGTTTAAAGCTGGAATTTCCTTTACACTTTGGACAACGCAAAAACATACCATACAAACTATGCAGTATTTTGACTGCAGGAATGACGTCATGGTTATTTGGCTTTCGCTGTAACTTGTGCACATCCTCAGATCTTCCAAAACCTTGAGAGAGATTCCACTAGGAGGTAATTTGCATTGCTTTTCTGTGTTATGTACACTGACTAATTCAAGCAGAAGACAATTTCGGCTGAGCAAACTATGCAGCATGATGTGTATTCCATTAAGTACTGTCATTCCAGCCAAATGTGGTTGGTCTAAACTAAGTCCGTACTGAAGATAGCAAGGTTGGTTCAATTATTCATTTGCACAAAACTCACTCCTGTTCTATTATTTCAGAATCAATCACACATGTTCATCTGCAACACATAAGTGAACATTGTTCATGGTAAGTCGAACTGTTTGTTTGCTGTAGGTTGCTGTCTGAGGGGTAGCTGATGTGAACACATGGGAGCTACTCGTGATACATTTGCTTTGACTGTTGGAGAATCATTTGTAGCCTGCTTTTTTATGTGACTATTTTACAAATAATTTAAATGAGGATAAAGATTTTAATGGAGGAAAATATTAAATAATAAATGAAAAAATACTTGTGAAATAAGAAATTATACTGTTTGTGAACACACACTTTCATCCACCTAAGAAATTAAGTGTGAACTGTGTGAATGCCACTTAGAAGTTATCAGAAGAATAGGCGGGCACCAGCGGTCCTGTGAAGGACCCTCTGGATTACAGCAAATATAGTTTGTTTCTGAGTGGAGTAACAGCCTCCCAACACCTACACAGACATGCATCACTGCTCTTCTGTTTTCATCCTGATGCAGCCGGTGGGTAATCAAAAGCATCAGGGGGCACTCATAACAGTGAACCATTGGGAGCTGTCTTGAGTAGTTCCAGTACATTCATCTGGACGAAAATGTGAGTGTGGTGTTATTCTATTTGACAGATACAGATTGGGAAAAAATAATAGAAGCAAGGAATGAGCAGTTATTAGAATAATATGGATGCCTTGGCTGGGTCTGCTCAAATGATACACGCAAAAATAGAGTAAACTCGTATTTGCACAAAGGATAATCTGAAAAGTGGTGACTCTGAAAAAGCCTCAGATGTAAGGTGAATAAACAACTGAATGAGAACTTCTGGCTAAGAGTGCTTGAGCATGCTCTGTGAAAAGCCAGGCTGTTGAGCAACAATAGGAGAAGGTGCCTCAAGGAAATCACCACTAAAATCTCTGTCCATTCTCTACGCACCAAACAGTCTGTCGTTAGGAAAGAGTTCAGAAAACACAAGTCTGTAAAACCTATGTAAGTGTGACTGATGAAATATGCTATTTAGTTTCTATTTTAAAAAAGCTTAAAAGAAGACTCATTTGTGGCACATGAACTCTTGAACACTAAAGAAAACGGCAGAAATGAGATTTCTGGAAAGTAAATCAAGCTAGAAATAAATAAATAGATAAAGCTAGAAATGATGTGCCTACTTCCTGGTGTGGTTAGTTGACCCCTGGAAACTACTTACCTAGACATGAACCTTGCTCCTGTCACTTGAAATCTGTAAGCCAATACTGGATATTTTACAAAAGTTGTATTCCATCACAGTCAGGATTTATGTTTTTGAGCATTTTCAGCTGTTGGATCAAATAGATCAGCAATCAAGTAAGCTCATAGACCCAGTTACAGAAGAGGAAGGTATTTGAAATAACTGACTCGAAAAGCACTAAAGTGAAAATATTAGTCACTGACCAAACAGATTTATAAAATGCTACATGAATATTGGATAAAAAAATATATAAGCAGAATAGTAGTATGAACTTAAGAGAAAGGAAGTTATCAATACTAAATTTCTGAGCATTTTACCATAATAAGAAACAGTAACTGGCAGCTTGCCTGAGACAGGGGAGTCTCATCTAAGTTTCTGTGAGGAAGCAAGGGTCTCAGAGCACGGGCAGATGAGTTGTAATGCATGTCAGGCATAAGTATCATTTGATAACCATTATGCTTTCTGATCACTTTCTAATTAAGCTTCTTTGTTATGAAAATGATGTGCAGATGTACTTTATTTGTCATATTATTTCTTAGACTTATTTGCTCCAACCTGAAGCCTAGTTTTGTACTATGGGGCTGCTGGAAAAGTTAATCTTGTCAGTTCTGGGTGCCGAGTTGAAAACTTCATTCCTTCTACGGGCTACTACCTATGCTCATCTCCTTCCCTTCCCTTCCCTTCCCTTCCCTTCCCTTCCCTTCCCTTCCCTTCCCTTCCCTTCCCTTCCCTTCCCACTCCATTGCTGATGAAATAAAGCAATGTACGTACAGTGAGCCAGTATAAAACTGACAACTGTTGTTTCATGTATCTTATGACTAAGGAATAGAAAATAAAAGGAGCTTTTGACAAAGCCAAATAATGAAAGCTTCTAGATAGAATATTGTATTTGACCATCTTACATCTCTTTGAATGACAATCCTATTTGACGACGCTTCATCCAGCTTCTCACCTGAAAATACAGTGTATTGACATCATCACTTCTAATTGCATTCATTAAACTTATTGACATATTTCATGTTTTACACTGCTTGCTTGTTTTATTTAGTACAAAAAGAAATACATGAAAATGGACTTCAGCATTAATAAGGCATGGTGTTTAATAACAAGGCATTTGGATATAATAAGAAACCTTCAAAAGCCCAAATGGGTATTATAAGTGAGATGGGAGAAGCACTACTGTGTTGTAAACGAAGTTAATAAAATTCTACTGACTTCACTATCAATATCACAAGACTTCAGTGCAAAATCTCCCCCCAAGACTTTGGCAATTTAGTAAAATTTTCTGTGTTCAGGTTTCTAAAGAGCGATTGCGTGTATGATCAGTTTCTCCACCATCCATTAAAGGAAGGGAAAGAAGAGAAAACAGTTTTATTCATTACTACTCTTGGTTACTACTGTAGTATTTCTGGTTTTATGTAACTAATGTTACATGATGTGTGTGACAATTATTGTAATATTTCCATTGTGTGTTTCTAAAGAAACAAAGACATTTAAAATGTCTATTAACTACCAGTGTAATGTTTTATCATCCCCTTGTTTGGTTCTAAAGCAAATACAGAAATGAAAAGATGAATCTCCATATTCTCACGCTGTACAAGCAACATTAATTAATTCAACATGACAAGCTTTGTGAAGTATCTGGGTAAGTCAATCTAGTATCATTTTGCTCATGAAGCCCAAAATATAGACTGACAAAGCACAAGTACAAAATGCTTTTCAATCAGTTTAATCAAGTAGAGTCAATGTAAAGAAAAGGGGCATTGTCAAGATGTGTCAGTGAACATTTGACCTGCCTTGAAGTTAATATTGTTTTGTGCAGATTTCTCTTGGGGGGATGCCCTCTCTGTTCTGCATTTCAGTTCTAAAAAATGAAAATTTTCTTTTTGACCTGGTGAGTGGCAATCTGTAGTAGGAATGGATATAGGAAAGGCATAACTTGCAAATCATTATCCACACAGAAGTCGAGCTTGTGAAATCAGACCCCTCAGGAAATTAGACCATTTGGCACCACTTTCGCCTGGATTGTAGGAAATTCTGCTTTCTCTGAATGAGATTTTGGCTGGTCCTTGCATAGAATCATAGAATGGTTTGAGTTGCAAGGGACCTTCAAGATCATTGAGTTCCAACCTTTCACTAGACCAGGTTGCTCAAGGCCCCATCCAAGCTGGCCTAGATGCCGAAGATGAGATTATAGAGCACCAAATTGAAAATCTGATGGGGAGCTTATCTTGGTCTCTTCTCTGAGGCACAAAGAGACTTCGGCATGAAAAAGACACGGGTGCACAACGAACATACAGCAGAGCTGAGTGGCCACAGAGCTTGGCAAACTGTGTCTTTTTAAGAGCAGTGCTGTGAGTTTGCCACAGACGGCTTCAGTGAGAGTTCAAGAAGGATTCCCTGGTAAGATAATTCATGATTTTTCCCAGGAGTTCCCAAAGCTGCATTACTTCTCTACATCCCAAGTGTCCCTCTGTCAGTTTGCATGATCCCGTTGATATGCAAAGCAGAATGCAGGTCTATGTTTCTGAAAATCTCTTCCCTGGCCCCTTTTCCCAGTGCTCGATCTAATGCTGTGGTTTCTGATCACACTCAATATGCAGGATAACGTTAATGGCCAAATCATGGTACAAAATAATTCTGTTTTGCCATTAAATCTACTTGTCTGCCAGGGAATAATAAGACTGTTTCGAGGGATTTAAAAACTGTCTTACTCTATCTGAAAACTGCAAGTTGGGCAGGATTTAAATTCAATGTGTGTGACTATACACACATATGCACACCAGAAATTAGAAAAATAGCTTTTAACATTTTTTCTCAGGTGAAGACAAGGCTGTGGGGTGACCAAGATTTGGAGAACAGTTTTAAAAGCCCATTTGTCACAACAGTATTTATTTTAAGGTTTTATTTCACTTCCCAGATTCTCAGCACTTGCTATGAAAAAAATCATCATTGTCTAGGTGTTGTGGTAACCTCAGACATGTGAATCAAGTTTGCTGAGATATGGAGAGATCTGCAAGCAGAATCCTTAACGAATGCCTGAGAAGGCTGCTCTATCCACCTCTGTCAAGTGTTGAATGTTACACCCAGGAATGAAGACTGAACTGTCAGTGTTAAGTTTCATGCCTCTCCTGACAGATGAAAAGAGGAAAACCACACATTTTCTGGATTTCAGCCCCACTGATGGTTGCCATTTGTGACTCATCTCCTGCTTCCTGGTCCCTTCCCCTCCCCAAACCTAGACAGAGTCACGCCTGGAGCTTAGCAAAGCCCACGGACACACTTAGAACATTCCCAGAGGACAGTCAAGCTCCAGAGTCACAGTGGACTAAGTTGTACTTTCAACACGTGTACATTCTGATCTGAGCAGGTTCCGTATTAGCGACTCATCTGCAGGGCATGTTTTTCAGGCAATGGTCCAAAGATCACGTCTGCACATTTTTCCCAACCTGTTGACGAGTGAACCACAAGAAGTTCACGAATCTGGAGAGCTCTCCATAGAGTTCAGTGTTTCTCCCGGATCTCTTGGAACCGCAATACTATGTTTAAGTATTGCAAGTTCTTGTAATGTGATTTTTTTCATGCTTCCTTCTTCAAACTTGGCTGGAATGAGGTTAGAGCTACATGGAAAAGAATGATTGATTTCAGTTTATCAAACCACAGGAAAAGTTGGTGTCTGGTTCCAGCTCTGGAGATGCACTGGTATCAGTCTTATTTATTTGGACTGATTTATCCTTTATAGAACAGAATCAAAGAATCATAGAATGTCTTGAGTTGGAAAGGACCCATAAGGGTCATTGAGTCCAACTCCTGTCCCTGCATATGACAACCCCACAGTTCACACCATGTGTCTGAGGGCCTTGTCCAGTCTCTTCTTGAACACTGCCAGGCTTGGGGCCGTGACACCTCCCTGGGGAGCCTGTTCCAGTGTCCACCACCCTCTGGGGGAAGAACCTTTTCCTCATGTCCAACCTGAACCTCCCCTGGCACAT
>VWYH01002813.1:181174-208212 GCA_013399365.1 Pampusana beccarii
GGCTGCCAGGGACATTGTTGGCTCACGTTCAACTTGCCATCGACCAGAACCCCCAGATCCCTCTCTGCAGAGCTGCTCTCCAGCATCTCATCCCCAGTCTGTATGTACAGCCAGGGTTGCCGTGTCCCAGGTGCAAAATCCAGCACTTGTCCTTGCTGAACTTCATGCAGTTGGTGATTGCCCAGTTCTCCAATTTGTCCAGATGCCCCTGCAGGACCTCTCTGCCCTTGAGAGTGTCAACAGCTCCCCTCAGTTTTGTGTGATCAGCAAAATTTAGTTTTAGAGTCAATGAACTAGAGTAACCAGAATGGTCTGAAGTGTCTTATTTTGAGATTTGCAGCATTTTCACCCCAGAATTTTATTTAAACTTTTCTGGTTTGCATGGATATATGCTGCTTGGTCCTTGACTAAAACATTTAACAACGTGAGAGTGGAGTATTTTGCTGCTACAGACTTAGACCTTCTGAAGAGCCTAATCAAAACCAGATTTTTTTTCTTTAATTGGAAAAGAAATGAGTGTTTTGCACTATACACGAGCTAGTTAGCGCTATCATAAGCAACCCCCTATTAATCACGTACCATTTTTTGCAGCTGTGTACAGTAACTGACCTGCCTAGATACACTATAACTGAAGCAATTAAGGATCTTTTGTATTTTTTATGTAATTACCACTTCTGAGCCAGGTTGCTAAATACTTGGGACATTTGGGCGTATAATTTCAAGGTCATTATATTTTTGTTCATCTCATTTCCTAGGAAACCTATTTGCAGACTTGCCTAAAGCATCCCAGATACTGTACATTAAAGTATGGCAAATTAATTTAATCCTACCTCCTTCCACTCAGTAGGTGCATGTCCATTTTTCCAATGTATAATACATAGTATATTTTTAAATTGTAAACTAGTCCTGTTTTTAATGATGCAAACAATGGAGAGACCAAATAAGCTAAAGGAGCTAGCACATTTATCTCTACATTCTGCCATCTGTTTGAAACTGCTGATGTAATTCCAGTTTTAAATTACATTACATCCTGCCTTCTGGACCCCTTTCCCTATTTACTTTTTTTTTTTTTTTTTATTTAAGGCTTTAGAGAAAGCAATGCCTTCAGGTTGTTGACTACTTAATAAGAAACTGTGTCTTTGTTTTCAATCTGGACTTAAATGTAGGTTTCCTGGACACAGACACATAAGGGAGAAGTAATAGCTTTATTTCCAAAAGATGGAACTTATTCTCTGTGTACAATTTGACGATATTTTCAGCAATAGTGCTAGCAACCCACAGATTTCTTTATACTGAAGAAAAGGCAGAAATTAGGGGTTGTGTTCTTGAACATTTTATAGTCTAATGGTGGAATTTCCAGTTTTATCTCTGCATTTGTGCTTCAGAATTAATTTCTTCTATGTAACCTCTCCCCTTTATTTTACTGGTGTAATTAACAGCCTGATATTTGTTTCTCTCAACACTTCCTTTGCCTTTTGAGTCCACAGTGGTAATTCTCCATTCTCTTTTCTTCTGGTATCTTGTAGCTAGAATCACTTATTTGTCTGGATCTGATACTAATGTTGACCTTTTAAGGATTTGCTTAAAGGCGTATTGGTCAGGCTCTGTCTTCAGCGAATCTATCACACACATAGCCTGATTTTTGCACAGTCACATTAAAGTGTTGAAATCATGATTCAGATTTTAAAACGTTTGCATTACAAATACTAAACAGATGTATTCTGGTTTACTTCTTTTTTTTTTTTCCTTTTCTTTTTCTTTTGTTACATTCATTATGTACCCACAGAACAGTCAGAAGTATAAGGATGTTGGAAGAAAGATTGAATCCTGTACCAAAATGTTTGCAGACATCTCATTTGTATTGATTTTAAAAAGAGCAAGCACATAACTAAAAATTAAGAAAAATGCATTTCAAGCTACGTTTTATCCAACATGGTCCAGAAATTTTTCATGAGCGTATTTTCAAAATTCATGATAACATTTTAAAAAATCATACCGATTTTAAGATGATTGGAACAGCTTAACCGATTTAGAATTTCTGAATCATACCTGGCAGAAGTCTGAAGAAAAAGTGGAAACAGATTGTTTTCATTCTGATCCTTTCATAGAAAATTTAGATTTTTAATTGAAAGTAACTTCATCACAATATTTGCCTAAACTTAATTTGGAAAATTCTTTAAAAGTAAAATGGAAATCCATAAAAAGAAACCTTTTCTTTAGCTTTGGTAGGAAAACAGATATTAGGTTCATCTGGAATTTAAACAGGTTATTTTATCTTTCACTGTCTGACTTAAACTATAGAAAATTTGTTATTAATAAAATTTAATTAAATATGGAAATTGTAACTCGTATACAACTCTAGTCCTCCTACTGAGTGGTAACTAGGACCGATGTCTATTGTCACATACACATCTTAAATTTTCTAGTTGAACCAGCTTCTAGAATGGTAGCAATTTTGATAGATCAGTCACTGATCCATGCAAGTTTATGGAGAAGAACCTTGGCCCAGGTTTCAAAATGTAACCTTCCTAAACCCATCCTACCAATAAAAATATATGTAATCAGTCACTGTGGTTTTAGCTATCTTTATGCTTATCCACAACAAAGGCACAGTGATTAAAATGTGACAGACTTGGTGTTGGCTTTTTGTGTTTCCTCTCCAGTCACTGAAACCAATGGCTAAACTAAAGTGATGGCCAACTGTTGGGAGTGTGGATGACTCTTCATTGTTTGTTTGTTTATACCTAGCCTGGTGTCATGGTTTAACCCCAGACAGCAACATGCATACACACAGATATTTTAAATAAGTCTGAAGCTAATGAACACATTAAAATATGGTCAGTTAAAACTTGTTATGGGAGGTCACATCAGCTTTTCATGGATACAGACAGTGATGCAGAGCAGAGCAAGGAGTGTTGATTTTCTGCTTACAAAAACACCATTAACTTACAGAGTCTGAGCAGTGTTTACCAAACAAAGAATTTATGACTCCGCCCCAGCCTACAAGGAAAAAATAATTAAAATCATATTATTTCTTCAAATGCTCAGATTCCAAACGTTTGGTAACCAGCTGCCTGTTGTGGCAATGCTCCTATTTCTGCACAGAATTTGTATTCTAGACCTACATGAAATTAGTATACAAAATGAACTGAGTGAATGATTTGTTAGAAGAACTTTTTGTTGTGAAAATGTAATGAATATTTCATGATTCAAATTCAAAGCAACTATAAATTTAAAATATCAAGTTTTGCTGTGATGCATAAAAACTATTCATCATAACTGTTAAATACAAACCATATTCACTCCTGGTAAGAACCATAAATATGACAAGAAGTCCCAGAAAGTTGTAGTTATGGTTAAGAAGGAGTCTACATAATGAATACAGTAAAATACTTCCCAAACGTTTTAAATAATGTCTTTCCAGAGGACAGATTGCATTTCATAGGCATCAAGATTTGCAAATCATCCAGGGTCACCAAAACTCAAACATTGTCATTGCATCCTTAGGACACTGTATTATTTAAGTATATTTAAAATTTTTTTTAAAAAAAAAAAGGTCAAAGAATATGTCTTACCAAGTCCTGTGTGTTTATTTGCAAGAATCTCCAAACATTTTCTGCAGTGCACACATCAGGTCTTCAATACAGCTCCTGGTCTTAAAGAAACACTTGGAAAGTGACAGATCTCTTGGTATTCAAAGGAACATCTAGTAAATTGAAATGGAACACTAATAACATGAACTGTATTTCCTCTGGAGTAAAATATGTGTTGTTGTTCTTGAAATCTATGCTTCTGAAAATATCTGATACTTCTTAAGCACAATAGTGTGTGAGTTCATGGGATAGCAAGACTGAGCGAATGAATTAGATTTGATTGGTTAATTTATTCAGTGATGCCGAGATCTTACATTTTCCTCTAGTTCTTTTCTACTATTGATTTATGGAACTTCATTTCTTGAAAGGAGGCCTCTGCACCACCTCTTGGTGCTTGTTTTAGGTCTTCATGCATCATGAGACACATGCATTTCAAAAGAAATTCAGTCCAGGTGAATTGCCCTGTAATCAATCTCCCTAAGAAAGCCTGTGCACAAATTAAATTGGATGACATAAATAACAGAAGTTGCTATCCCTGATCCACTCTGATGCTGTGGCCCATCCCATCTGAAAGAAAAGCTCTGCAAGGTGGATGGATAGCCACATGCTATGGGCACTGTAGAACAGTGCCACACTCTGGGTTGTCTTACAGCAAAGGCTCTGAGCGTGGCATCCCTCTGTTATAAGGAAGCGTGCTGCCTGATCCGACCACACAGACAGTGTAAAATTTTGGACAGAGAGTGGAAATGCTGTGGTTGCTATAGGGGTTCAGAGATACAATATAAGTGAGGCTTGTAGGGAGGAACAGTCTTTTCACACAGCCCGGAGCCCAGCCTGAAACTTCACCTGGAAAACTTCAAAACATTCAGCAGAGTATGAAGCATGAGCATGAATCATTGTTCATATTACTGAATGAATATAGTAATTTTCAAAATGTATATGCCTGAATGTATTTACTTTATATGCTTTCAAAGACACTCGTCATTACAGTTTGAATCCAGCCCTAATATAATCTGCAACAAGCTAGCTAATGAGCTTCTGGTTCTGAACAACTTGACTCTGTTTTCAAAAGATTAGGCCCTCTGAGAATCACATTTTTCTTATTTTTGTTATTTTAATCTAGCTACTGTAAGGTTGCAAAATGCTGCAGAACAGTCAGATTCAGAGATTATTTAATCAGTAATAAAATGTCATCGTAGGCAGCATAGCAGTACTTTCTAAACCCCTGGCTGCATGGTTGGCTTATTTCATTAGAATCTGTGCTGGCCATTCTCCAAAGATGCAGAACTAATGCTATCTGCAATTATCAGATTTTGTTAAGCACACAGAATTCGACAGGTTTAGTGTTAATGACTGAAGAATAGCTAAGCAAGCCCATAATATATTCCTCATTGTTTAAAAACCTTTTTTCTCCCTGTGTGGTAAACGTAATGCATTGCTTGCTATTTCACAAATGTTGGACTTTTTACTGAAAAAATCTTTTTATCAGAAATAAGTAAGATGTAAACTGTTTTCTAACAAGTAGGTGTACAATATCTGCCTATCATCGTCATGTTCCTTCCTGCTGGGAAAATAATCTATTGATAGGAAAGAAAGAACATAATCTAGTCTAACTGTCACTAGAAATATCAGTGCCTTTTAATTAGCCCTCAACAATCATAAGTTATCACAGTGTGTATTGTAGTGTGTTGATAAAGCTGTGAGGGGAAAAGACTGCAGCTAATAACTAGCTCTGAGCTCAGAATTACAGCATGTTTGGCGAAGCTGCTGCATGTTGACACTTTCCAAGAGCAACAGAGACGTGGGTCCCCTGGCAGAAGGAAAGAGGTGAGTTTGGATGTAACCAAATCTTGGCAAAGGATTTAAACTTTGCATTTGTAATTGTATTATTCATTGTAAATGTATACACTATATATAATAAAATTACAAATAAAAATATCAGTAATTCAAATACTTTCCTAAAGAAAAAGAGGTGAAAAGTTTATATTCTAGAGAATATAGAGCTAGTAGATGAATTTAAAATATTTTGGGGAAACAAAAACTCCCACAGGTCATTTTTGTCTTACAAGGGGTCTCTTAAGCAAAAATTCAGTAATACTACTGATCAATCAAATTTAAAATCTCTTTACATTTCAAATTGCATCATCATCATTAATTCTGATAGTGATAGCTAACTTTGGCTTTCTGTTGAAGCAGCCTGGTATAAAACATAGTGGAAAATCATCTATGTATCCTGAAAATGTCCTTTTGCCATTTCTGCAGCGTGTCAGTCCAAATTACCCTGCTCTTTTTCCACTGTCTGATTAACAGGAGCCAGACAGAACAGTATCAAAAGTGCATGGTTTGGTTACTTTCCCCCTTGGTGTCTTGATCTCCATCGTGCCATTATCTACTAACAGAGAACATTCTAGTAGAAAATGGAAAAATAGTTGAAGGAACCTACGAAACAGGATACAGGTATGGACATTAAGATCTGAAGCATCTTTTTTACAAGGAAAGGCTGAGAGAGCTGGGTCTGTTCAGCCTGGAGAAGGCTCAGAGGGGACCTTATTTATGCTTGTAAATATCTTGAGGGTGGGTGTCAAGAGGATGGGACCAGACTCCTTTCAGTGGTGCCCAATGACATGATGAGGGGCAATGGGCACAGACTGAAGCNTACTCATCAGTACCTTATCAGTACTTGGAATACTTCCTCCTATGGTGAAAGAGCAAGAAATGTGATTCAGCTTTTGTGGGTATTTAATAATAAATTTTTCTAGAGTTTTGGATGGTGATCAGACCTTTCTCACTGCAGTTGCAACCAAACACACTGGACTGCCATCTAAGCTTTAGTTTGAGTTACTGTTTAAGGAGATATCTTTAGCCTATTGATGTAGACTTTTTTTCAGAGCAAGGTAAGCTTACTGTGTACCTAGAAATAAGAATCAGCCAAATATTGTTGAGAAGCTTTGGGAGGCCCCAGATAGGATGGATGGGATGTAATGAGTATGAGCGCTGCACAGGGAATTTAAAATTAAGGTGTTTTTGTCGGATTTCACAACAATTGATACATTGTCACAGAGAAGCCTGGTAGCTCTGTGATCATGGCCCAGCCATGGGATTCAAATATTATTCTGTTTTTTCGTACTTCACCCGTGCAAATTGCCATCAGTCAGCCTGTAGCTTTGGACAGTTGGCACTAAAGACAATTATCATGAAAGAACTTCAGACCATGCCTCACCAAAGATACCATGTACATTTTTGAGGGCTGAGAGCTACCCTCTCTGAATATGATGCCAAATGAGAACTCTGGATGTTATGTTGTGACATTTGGGGGTATGTGAGGAAATAAGTAGTTCAAAAAAGTAGTTGCCTTTCCTCATTAACTAGCTCAGAAAAACACAGCTGGTTTGATTGGCAATGGTGCTTTAGCTAGTACAATGATTCGGGTACAATTAGGGTTGTACTTCTGCCTGTTAAAAAGCATAAAGGAGGCACCCTGAACTCTTCCTCTTTGCTTTCCTCAAAACTCTAAAAACTGTGAAGAACAAATATTTTTTAAAGACAAGCCACCTTGTCTTTAATGTTAATGTTCATTTAAAACACTGATCTGAATAAGTGTTTTTGGTGCACTTGCACACTTCTGGAATTGGACATCTAGGTTTCTGATATGGTGATAGTTTGCTCTTTTTTCCCCCAAGATGTGAGACTGAACAGAGGTCAGTGAGAAAACAAAATTCATGTGTGGCGTGTTACACAGCCTGAATGATCAAAATTTGTTTTAACCAAGGATTTTACTCCAAATTTTCTTTTTTTTTTTCAACTTAATACTTCACCACCAAATATTTTTATATATAAAAATAACAATCACGAAATTTCAGCTTCAGCTGGAGAAGTCCTATTGAATTTTCTAGCCATTGATGCCCCAGTAAATTTTTTTTTTTTTCTTTTTTTCTGAGCGACTGTGAAGCAGCAGAAGCTGACAAATAGTCAGTCACGTAGTGGAAGTTGTCGGATGCGTAGGGCCCCATAGCAAGGTGGCACCATGGTGATATGTGCCATCTGCTGGGACTCAACGTGCTAGCACATTCACAGGTAATGCACGGTGGCTGCAGAGTCTGCTTCAAACAGTGGCTTATTAAATCAAAGTTTGGCAAGCTGTAGCAATAAATGCCATCCGGCAAAGCTGGTTTGAGCAGCCCATGAGCAAAGCCTCATAGACAGCTGGTGGTTCAAAGACTGAGGCATGGAAACTACTGCATGTCTCTGCAGGCTCAAGACATCTTTTGTTACAGAGCCTTTCACATTTTTAACCAGATTAGTATTAGAAATGCCATGTTCTTGCTCTCTAAAATGTTAAGACAGGTTTTCCTAATATCACACAAATAGCACAGTCACGTTTTTTCAGCCTTCAGATATGTGATTGAAATTGTTCGATAATGAAAATATTTCAAGGAAAATGTTACTGTGTTTTGTGTTCATGTTGTTTTGTTTTCACTAGGCAATCCATTGAATGAAGTATTCACAAATGTTACAGAAATATTAAGAAATATTTATGGAAATACTTCATAGAAATTCAATAAACTAATTTTACTCTGAAAATATTATTTGGTGAGGTATGTTAAATCAGGTATCACAGAGTAACATATACGATTTCAAACATGCATCCAGAGCCACTCAAATTTTTACTGTTAAAAATAGTGCACACACAGTATACATACCAACTATTATTTCCAGCAATTATCTGTAGAAGTCAGTGCCTTTGAAAAAATCTTAACCTTTCTGAGATATCTAAGGTATTGACTGCACTTTTTAATTATGGTACTTAGCCACTTACGGACATCATTCTAAATTGTACATGCTATGAATGATTTGTCTGTATTCTTTTCTAAGTTATTGATGCTTTAAAAAGGCCTATCTAAAACATAGTTTCCACCAGCTGAAGTCAAAGCCTACAAATGCACTTTCTTGAATTTTTTGAAAGAGTTTTCATTCTGCATGATGGTGCTGTAGTTGCAGCTTTTATATAAATTTTTCATGAAATGGCATCAATTGTTTTGCTAATATCAGTCAATTTTTACTGCATTCCTGCTCCCTAAAAGTTTTCTCTTTCTCTCCACAAGATCAACCAATTTTTATTTTAAGAGGTTTATTTATAAACCTATAATACAACTTACTAATGATTCCACTGCTGATTTGAGGACTTGAAAAAGATTCTCTAGGAGGCCACTGTAACCTGTGTCCAGCTGCCTTCATCTTCCTGGAAACCTTTTTGCATAGATGGGGTTCGGTATAGTTCAGAAACCCACCAGGCATGAACTATCGCCTCAAGCAATTCCTCCTAACATGTGAAATATTTTTTTTCTATAAAAGCTATTTTATTCTTTTACTTCTGGTAGTGGCTATTTTGGCTTGTACCAAAAACATTAATCTTCTTTGCACAACATAGATCATCAACTGAGAGAGGAATTTATGGTAGCCTGTTGAGAAAGTTTTCTGTCAGTGCTGCCTTACTCAAAAGGCAAAGCAGCTGGACAGACAGATCCTGTTAAGATGGCTTGTTAAGTTCTAACTTAGCACTGTCTCCATGACAGCTTTGGTTGGGAGCAGACGTTTAGGTCCTACTGCTCAAACAAAAGTGAGCGAAGGCAGAACGTAGGAGCACAGTAAAAGGACTGATGTTGGAACTCTGCATTCGATTTCCTGTAAAAACTTGTAGATACCTTATTATAAATTCCATACTTGGTGAAGTTGGCACAGCTTGCATTTGAAGTAATTGCTGCTCCGTCTAGAAAATAACTGGATGAAAAAGGAAGAGGCAGTTCATTAAATACGCAAGATTTTGCCAGAGTAAAAACTAAACTTACATTTCAGAGGCTGTAGAATCTAAGTATTCCAAAATGCTGTATTTTTCCTCAGCACCACAACAGAAGTAATCAACCTGCTGACTTCCATGCATGTTTGTGCAACTGAAGGCACTGGATTTCCACATTGATAAAGAAACTGGACTTTCACAGACGTATATAAAAATAAGTTCACTTGGAATACACAGCCTGCTGAGTCTGTGATGCCAAACATGAGGTATAATGTCATTTACAATGGTGACACAGATATATGAAACTTTGGATTGGATGGATGATCAATGAGAAAGAAAGATTAAGAATCCACACCAAAATCTAATGGACACTAATGGACCTTAATGTGTAGCCAACTTATTAAGGAAAGAAGTTGCACTTAATTTACCCCAGTTTAGAAAAAAGTTCAGATAAGATTCTGATGAAGGGAAAATCAGGATGAGCACCCATTGCATGGCAGACAAACCATCCTGGAGTAGACATTTTCCTTAATATAATCAATATAGAATTACATTGATCCCATTAAATTATCTCAGATAATGCCTGCTACTTCATACAAAGCACCGGTATTCCATTTAGCACAGCAGCTATATCCACTGCCTTTGCAGGCAGGCTTATTTTCCAGCTGCTTGTGGAAAATATTTCTGCTGCCTCTGAACCCCCTGGTGTTTTTCCAGTCATCTTATTGCTAAGGCTAAACCAAATACACACCATTTACTACTTTAACTTATGTTTAGCTCAGCCATTAAACATACTATTACAGTGTACTCTTGCAAACTTCATAGACTGAGAGATTTAAGATTAAATGATAGGTCTAGAAGCCTGAGAAGATTCCTGTAGACATATTGAAAACACTTCAACAGTCAACTAAGTATCAAGGCTACTTAATGATCAAATCAAGATCTGCAGACACCACAGCCTGCACACTCTTTCTTAGAAGATTTTAATCTTTGCCCTTGTCCTTCAGTGTAGCTTCTTTCCAGAGCATCTTGGCTTAATAAATGCCTTTCAAGAAGGCTTTAGTACAAGTGAGAGAGTACTTGTGTAGCAATCTTGAGTTCTTATCAGCTGTATAGTGATCAGGTGAAGGAATAATTGATTTCAATCAGCAACACCTGTTTTTATAATTGCTCAAGTGATTATAATTCAATAATAAAAAGCCAATTTAACTGTCTTTACTCAGATATTAACCTCTGATATACAGCATAAGTATGAAATTGCAGTTGGTTAAATTCCCTTAAGAAAACAATTGATATCTTACATTTACCCTATTTTGCTCTGTTTTCTTTTGTATTTTCCCTTGTTATTTTACTTTTTTTTCCCTTTTTTTCCCAGAATAAAATATGTTTACACATTCTTAATTGAAAGAATCCCCATTGCTGTCCATTTTCTACCTTTGTCAAATATGCCTCATCTCAAAAGGTTCAATTCTTTTAATTTTTCCTCATAGTTATCTTTTTTATGATTTGCCATTTTCATTATGGCATTACATTGTTGACACATAGATCAACTTGTGATTTCCTATATCTAGATCAATTTCTGTAAAACTGCTGCTTAGCCAGTTATTTTTCCTCCATTTTTGTGCACTTTCTCTTTCCCACCCAAGTATAAATATTTGCAGTTGTTCTAATTGAACTGCACCCAGTCTTTTTTACTAGGCATTCCTCCATCTTGTCAAGCTCATTTGTATTCTAAGCCTGTATTTCTCAATTCTAGCAGTCATTCCCAGCTTTGTGTTGTGCGCTTGTTAAGTTTGCAGGCTTTCCTGTCCATCTTCCATTTCTCTAATAAAAATATTGAATACTAAGAAGTCCAAGAGATGTTACTGCAGATCTCTTCTCAGCACATCTCATAATTTCACCAAGTAAATTAATATTAACTACTAAGATACTGCACTTCAGTATTTTTATTTTTATTTTTTTGAGATTTTTGTCCTGAAAATGGAAGTGAAGATAAGTCTATGATTTCCCCTCCAAACTTCTTCTTCCTTCACAAATTAAACCAGGAGTTTGTATTTTTCAATTCTTCTGGCATCTCCCTCTCTTCTGTGAGTTCTCAAAAAAAATTGAAAATCGCCTTATGGCAAATGTCTGACCCAGATTATTCCACAGCGAATCTTTTTTTTGGCATAGCAAATCTGAAAATAGCCAAACATGTTCTGTAACCTGTGCTAGTAACCTGGTTTAGTCTTTGGCTCTGATCTGTTATTCATTGGGTTGCAGTTGTGAAGAGTGAAGAAAAAGAAAGAAAAAGAAAAAGAAAAAGAAAAAGAAAAAGAAAAAGAAAAAGAAAAAGAAAAAGAAAAAGAAAAAGAAAAAGTTAAACATGATTATGTTCTCAGTCTTGTTTGTCCATACCATTAATTGTTCTTCAACAACCAGACCAATTTTTTCCTGATCATCTGCTTAGCACTGATATTGTTATGGAAAGAATAACAAGACATTACTCATATCCCTCATTAGGTATCTCACACAGGCATTTCTAATTTTATCTGTGTGTACTTCCACTATTTTTTATGGTTGTTCTTACTAACCTGACCTCGTTTCCACCTTCTGTATGCTTTTTTCCTTTCTAAAATATGAATCTCTACAACTTCTGTTGAAGTTGAAGTTGAAGTACAATGTCACCCATCTTGGCCACCCAGTACTGGAAGGTAATGACAACATTTTTTCCTTCCCTTTGTTTTGTTATGAGAGACATAGTTATAATTTAGCCAAACAGCAGCTAGGATTAGTGTTTCATTATCCTACTGGAAAAACAACATATAACCGAGGTTTTGCTTTGGTGCCAGTCATGAGCAAGAGGAGCACAGCTGCTGGGGACATTGCTGTCAACTGTATCTCCGTGGTGCCACCTCCCGACAGGCCGAATGCAGCCGCCTCGGCGAACCCGGCAGCACCGCACCACAGCCAGCTCCAAAGGCGAAGGGTGGCTGCAAGGAAAGAGGAGCTTACATGGCAGGATTGGCCTTGTGAGAGCACATCTGCCCGAGACGGGAGAGAAGTGGGTGTGAGAATCAAAAAATGGAAACTTTTAAGTAGCATGATCTGGCCTGTATCTTGTATGCAGAACAAAGTGGGGCTCCTTTCAGTCTGCTGGGTGCTAAGACACAAACATCGTGCAAACGCTGATTGTCGAGTTTATGTCACGTTGAATGATCAGAAATAAAGGAACTACCAGAGAAGTACAAATATTTTAGAATATATTTTACAGGAAAAAAAATGAAAACATTAGTATTTGTGCAACTGTGTTCATATCAGTTCAGGGTTAAATTACATTATGGTGAGAGCAGGACTAATACATGTATTTTAAATGGAGGGAGAAGTAGTGAAGTTGATATTGAAAGCTTTCCTAGTGACTTTCCACAGCTCTTGAGCAGCTTATACAAAGATGAGGGCAAACATGAGCCATACTCTCATCAGCATGAAATGTATGTCTTGCATTCTTACTTCATTGGTCCCTATTTTTCTTTCTAATTCTAATTATTTAACCTCATATGTAAGACAACAGGAGAATGCAGACCTGGGTTGAATGTTACATGTTGACTCAAATCCTTCTTTCAGTACTTGAGTCTTATGAAGGGAAGTACCATGAATACCTACTGATACAGATATTGTGAACCAGGAGTATCTATTGATTTTTCTTACACATTGAAGTGCTCAGGTATGTACCTGATTAAAGAGGACTCAGAGGTCCCTGCCATTTAATGGGCTATCTTGCTTATTGTTGACTCAAATCTTAAAAGCAATATTGCTGAAGATGCACAAGGAAAATATAACCCATCTCAGTCTATCCTGACCTCTAATACTCCTCAAAGTTTTCATGTTACTGGAGTAACTTCAGTAAAAGTATTAGAGTATTAGGCCTCTAACACTTCTAAACGTTCTACTGATAAGTTTAAAAATAAATTTAAGCAGAAAAATCAACAGATATGTCTATAAGATGGCATGGGGAAAATAACCTGATGGAGGAGTTACTCTTTCGAGAAACTGTTCCTCTTCATAGTACGGCTTTCTTAACTTTTCTGAAATGATGTGAAGCCCCCATACAAAACTGAATGAATTAAAGAAAATTCCTGTCATAAGTTTTAAAAGAAAATATTTCCCTGACTTTTCTGTTGGAAGGGTCAGTTGCAAATGGTTTGCTATAAGTTGATACCTGATACTCAAAATGTGAATTGTTTTGTTTAGTTCTGACGTTTCAAATAATTGTGTATTGTTGCCCATTCTATGAGCATAATGCTTACAAGGCAGAAGGCTTGAAGAAACCGGAGGGCTTGGGCTCTCTAGCCAAGAAAATAGTGCTGCAGGGAGAGTAGCTTAGCAATAAGCAGCCTTGGCAAATTCTAGAAAGTTAAAACTATTCAAGAGGCTTTTCTTTTTGTTTGTTCGCCTAGTTTTAAAATTATATTCTTAATGGAAAATATATATAATAATTATATATCTGGATATATTAAAATATAATAACAATAACAATAATAAATAATAATATCTGGAGCACTGCCTATGTGCACCAACATGAAGCAAAACTTCTGTCATATTATTTTCAAAGAGCTGAATCTGATTGAACAGCAAAGGTACTTCTTGGTACCTTACATGATCAAATATATTTCTGTTCTGTGGCTATGGCTGTACTCTCTCTTCCTCTCTTTAGAAAGCCTGTCTGTCTGAAGGAATGTCTACTATTTTGGGAACATTGCAATACGTTTTTATGGAGCATATAAACAAGATGTTTTCTATCATATGCAACTCATGTTTTGTTTTCTCTAGGTCTGTCACTACCCTTGCTCAACATTAGATCACTGAAAATATATGATCATGGCGCATGGCAAAACATCACAGCACAGGTCTACTTGCTCAAGGTTTCTTCACTGTTTTACAGACAACCTGTAAAGAAAGAGAAAATGGCTCAATATGAAGCTATCTTTGAAGATCCCCAAAATGTATTTTCTACAATGTGTTTTTTTTTCTTTACAGGAGGGTCAAGGACTTTGACAAAAATACATTTATAGGCTTGTCTTAAAGAACAAATTAAAAAAATCAACTGAGAAATGTGGATGTATCTATTCAGAAACTTGCTGAGTTTTCCAGGTCAGAGTACACCATTTACTGTCAGTACAAGAAGAGAATTAAACCGCCGATTTGATTATGGGTGAATAAAAATCCTGTGGCTTTAGAGTGCTTTGCGTGTGAGGAGGGGAAGAACAGGGAAGGCAGAGAGTTGTTGGGCTTTTTTCCCTGTAAAATAAAATCATGTTATTTATGTGCTTGTTTCACCAGCAAGTGACTGTGCTTGATTTGTCTTCAGGTTTTGGAGTGAAATCCTTCTTTAACAAGCCTTACCCAACCAGAGTAACAAAACCTGGATCAAATATAAGTGGGGGTCATTTCCAGAAGTAAACATCTATCTGTTCTATAACAAGGTCTGCTCTTCATTTGCTGAGGCCTGAGCTGGCTCTTCTACTTCTCTAAGTAGGGAAAACATAAAATCTTGAGCTTCAGTTTCCTCCAAATGCAGATTATGGGACAATTGCCACCGTTGAGATTTGTGGAAGGGTGGTAGGAAATACGTGGCTACAACTCTTTGCTTCCTGGTTTTGAGGTGCTTCCTCCTTTCCTGGGTCTTGAAGGAGTAAGAGTAGAAATCAGCTGGGTCCATGGGTACACCTGGAACCATTTGTTTTCCCAGTATCTCATACAATATCCTGGTTTGGTTGTGTGTGAATACTACATTTTGCAAGGACTAAATCTACTTTTTAATATGTTCCTATAGACAACAAGTTAAAATATACTGGTCCAAAATAGGGCATTGTTATAGCAATTGCAATCTGAAACAAGATCTCAGCCTGAGTGAGTTCGCAAGGTTTTCTGTGGGGGTTTAAAAGAAACAAAAGTGCTGGGATCCAGGAATGCTTAATGGAAGTTAATCCAGAAATGCTGCCACGCAGCATTCCAAGGAAGAAGAGAGGACTGATTCAGCCTGTGCAGTTTGTATGCAAATTGATCTTGCACAGGGAGAGAGATTGTTTTTGACAACTTGACTCTAGCAACGCTGCAAGGCACCTAGAACAGTCCTACTTTCTATTTTCTCCAGTTCCTTGTATTCCTTGAGGTGTAGATAATGAAAGACTCCTGCCCAAACTAAATGTAGCTCATGTTGACAGAGACAGCAAATACACATGGTAGCTTTCAGATTTCTCTGTGAAATCTTTTGACTTTTTTCATGCCTTTTCCATAGGGCAAGCTGTGAAACAACATATGATTTCTGTCACCTGTGTTGAGATTTCAACAGTAGGATTACAAAAGATGTGCAGGTCTCTAGAAAGACATTAAGAAAAAAAGGTGTTTGAATGATCTTTGGACTCCCTTTAAGCTTCAAAGGAACTGCAACACTTTCTCCTTAACCTCAGTAATTGTTGCTAAAAAAAAAATAGAAAAATCATGCAATCTAGAAACATACTTTCCATCTGTGTATTGCGGCTGAAATCCAAAATAGGCCAGCTGGTCACAGCACAGCTCACATATTCACAGTATCTGTCCTCTGAATAAGTCATTTCATCATAAACAGTGGAAAGCAAAAAGCAGAGCCTTAGCTTCTCTGATTTTCTCCCTGTATTTGACACTCAAAGGACTGGCAGGTACTAAAAGATTCCTCTCTGATGTTAAATTTGATATTGTCATTGCATTTTATTTGCTGCTCAAATATATCTTTTTAAAACTGTGTGATCCAGGCTGTGGAGTGGAGTGGAATGTTTGTTGTGGCAAATGCCTCTCTTCATTGGAGCAGTTTGGTCTGGCAGTGTTCCCAGTTTGCTGTAGATTTAGCAAGTAAGTTATGCACAATCCCTTGATTTTTGTTCTTGCTTTTTTGTGGCACTGTCTCTAGATCTTTAGAGCTCCTGGAGTTTTACAGTAGTGTTTTTCAGTATCTACATTTTATATCTAATAAACAAGGACTAGAAATTCCTCTTTAAGTAATGGGAAATCTCTCCTCTCTTCCCCTCTGTATTATTGATTTTGCTTTTGGGAGTACACACTGCACACAGAGGTTCCAACCTTGCTGCTCCCTCCTGGAGGTGGAATGGTTTGAACCAGTGATTGTCACTCTGTTCTGAATCCTTTTAGATAAAAGATAGAGATGATGTGTCAGGTAGGAGAGGAGGGATGAAAGGTAAAAACCGTGGTAACAGCACCCAGGGATCACAAAGGAGAAAGACAGTAATTGTAATCTTTTGATGTGATCTGAACCAGCTTTGATCAGACACCATGGATGTGGACCTGATGACCAAGCTCCATCTGAAACACAACCAGTGAATGAAATACGAACACGACTGGGGAGACTCCTGCAGCTATGAAAGGTTTACCCAGGCTTTGACTAGCAGTCTGTCAGTGTGGGGGCACCAGACTATGTGAAACCAGAAGAGGATTCTGGCACTGATTAAGCTCTTCCCGTCTTCCTCATCTGTAGCCTGGGAGCCCTCCCCATCTGTCTTGGTGGTCCTCCACCAAACCTGCTGCAGTTGGTCAAAATCTTTCTTGCACTGAGGAGAATTATGTTGGATGTTCATAAAAACTAGAACAAGTGACAGCTGAACTTATGGTTTGGTGCTTTACTTTACTTTTATTTTATTTTATTTTATTTTATTTTATTTTATTTTATTTTATTTTATTTTATTTTGTTTTATTTTATTTTATTTTATTTTATTTTTTCCTTCCAAAAGTATGAATCTGGACAGACTGTTTTTAAAGTGATTTGTCTATGTAATAGCCAGACTTTCAGATAATGCAATGATGGAAAGCATGAGGCTACACTCTGTATCTTTTCTTTTTTCTTTTTTCTTTTTTTTTCTCCAGTAACAAAATGTCTCCTTTGGCACTCAGTTACAAAGGTACATTTCCTTGATACAAGTTTACTAGCACTACAGACTCATTTAGGTAAAAGGGAATCTCTGGATATCTGTACTCCAACACCCAACTCAGAGCAGGACCATCTGCAAAGTTACAGCAGGTTATTTAGGGCCTTGTCCAGTGGATATTTGAGTATCGCCAAGGATCAAGGCTCTACATCCTCTCTGGGCAACTTGATCCAGTGTTTGACCCTTCTCATCGTGCAGATTTTTTCCTTAGATCTAGTTGGAATTTCCCTTGTTGCAACTGGTGTCCACTTGCTTTTGCCCTATCACTATGCATGTCCAAAAAGAGTCTGTCTTATCTATAGCCACCCATTGCTTAGTTATGCTGCAGTTGTTTACAGAGCTGTATGAATGGCTGGAGAAGACAGGTACTCTGAATAGCTGCCAAGTTTAAGTTATTAAAACCAGAACTGGGCAAAGGCTTCTGCAGGCCAGGAAGGAGGCACAGCTGGTCTGAGTAGCTGGAAGAAACATTAATGGCCTTACCTGAGAATACAAAAAGAAAGGTGATAGAGGTAACAAAGTGTCTCTTTACAGCTCTTCTTGCTCACAATTAGAGAAAATTCCCCCTTTGTGCCAGCTGTGCAACAAACGTCCCAGTTGTACCACATAATAGCTTGTCCAAATGGTAGTAGATGGTAGCTTGGAAAAACCTGTTCTTTAAGGAGCCCTGTATGTTCTACTCCTCCTTCTGCATGGTTTTGGGGTCGGTTCTTCTCAGCGGCAATTATCACAGTTGTTCAATCCTGTGAGCTACACCTGTCCACTGCATTCATTCTCACCCCACGATGGACATACTGGAGTGTGTCCTGCTCACTCCACCTGGACAGGTATGCCCTCTGCTAGTTCTAATAGGAAAACAAGAGAAGAGTATAAGCCCCTCCTTTCTGGAATTCTGTGATATATAAAGTTTCACACAGGGTTGGTACTGATACAAGACAACTGATCCCTGAGATTTCAGTCTCTCTGGAATGCAAGTGGAATAGAGGTCTCTCTGCATTCTCCCAGATCTCCCATCTCTCTCTGTGGCCTGGCTTACATTGTGTGTTCATTCTTCTCCTACCTTCTTGGCAAGATAAGAGCTATGTGCACCTCCCAGTTCAGTACCAGGATGAACAGCCCTGTGCAAATGGATTTCACCACTTTCGAACTCCTGATGAGATCAGGTGGATTTCCAAGCAAGGCTGGCAGTCTTATTTACTTGGGCAGTTTTATATACAATAGGTTCTGCTTCCTATCCCAGAAATTGTTTGTTCAAATCTGGTTGTGTGTGAGTGGTTCAGGTGCAAACAATTGTTGCCATTCAGGCAGGATTAGGTGTGGTTTATATCCTTCCAGATTCGCTTATTTGTGTTGTAGTTCCATCCTTAGAGATGCCTGATTGTTGAAGCCTGTGCTAAATCCTTTACGTACTCAAATACTTAGCTTTACTTTGTTAAGTAATACTGCTGAAGTTTAGTCTGAGTCTGTCAGATTGTGGCCTGCCTCTGTATTAACTTACTGTAATGAAAATGTAAAATAACCAGAGCAAACCCCTATTCTAACTACATATACAATCAAATATGCCCTCAAGTAATTTGATCTGTAGGACAGAAAGCAAAACATTGCAAATGGTACTGGTTTGCAATAATTCATAATCTGTTAAGCATATAAATCCACCAGACAGCTTAGAAGTGCAATTTCTGCCACCAGCTATGTTGAAAATGCACTTGCATACTTAGTACTAAACTACGGCATCAAGCAACAAGCTATGCTCTAGGGACAGTGTAGAGCCCCTATCACTCCTGTGCCAGATCTGGGAGTTGTCATGTCTCAGAGAGGCACAGTGCCTCCAGAGCTGCTCCTGCATCACTATTAATTAGGGTGCAGTTTGCACTCCTTTCTGCATCTTGTCAGCTTCAGCGGCTGGTGTGCAGGGTGAGATAGTCTCATCCCCTCAGCGTATGCCATAAGAACCGCCACAGTGCGTCAGATCGAAGGTCCAGCCAGCCCAACATGCATTTTCTGACAGTGGCCCGCAGCAGATGTTTAGAGAAAGAGAAGCAGAAGAAGGCAATTACAGAGAGATACTTTTCAGTGGTTTGCTGGGAAACCAGGAATGTGAAGGCTTCTTGAGCCAGATATTGTCTCTACACTTTAGCATATGATAGCTGTAGAGGCTGCCAGTGAGCTTGTTTTAATCTCCCTTTGAATTATTTTTACTCTTCCTGCCTCTCCAATATCCTATGGCAATACATTCCATAACGATTCTCTGATGTATGAAAAAGTGATTTCTTCTGTTGTCTTTGAACCTACCACCTGCTAACTTCACTGGATACTCTCCTTCCCTGGGCACCCTCCCATTCTTACAGTATGAAAAAAAATACTCAACCCCAGTGGGCTACAACATCTTCAGCCATAACCAGTCCCTTCCTGTCCACTGTGTGCACAAGGGGTACAAGCAGGGAAAAGGATGTTCTGAGCCCAGGTTTTGCACAAATGCATGAAAAAGGAAGGGATACAATTTGGCAGCCACCCTCAACAATTACCTTGTATTTAGAAGCGGAGAGGCTAAGCTGCACAGCTTTTTGCCATAGATGACAGCAAGGATCAGGGCAGAGATGCCTTTCTGTACCAAGAACAGCAAACACCTTTCAGTGAAAGCAAAGCATGTTTCTAACAGGCTAGTTCTACAGAAGAATGTGGAGGGGATGTTTTTCCTTTAAGAAATATCTGTTCAAGTTAATTGAAACATCTGTGTAAAATTCATCACATTGTTTTCTTTCAAAAAGAAATGACAGTTCAGTTCAAAGCTTTTGAATTGTACTTAGATTTTTCTTTAGAGGACTGTTTTGTTGGGTTTTTGTTTTGTTTTGTTTTTTTCCATTTCAAAATTAAGTTTACCGGAGTTTAATTAAAAAAAAAAAAAAAAAAAAAAAACCCACAAAAAAAACCNCACAAAAAAAACCCCAAAGAAAATGAACAAAAATGCAGTGAAAGAAATAAAGGCTGCCTTCCCTTCCATTGTGAGCTGCTTCTGATAAAAATGTTCTTCATCAGAATAACACGTCTCCTCCACCTTCTCTAATACGAAGGATTAGGCCTGTTAGAAAAGTGCTAGAGACTTTGTCTTTAAAATGGTCTTTGACAGGTTGTGCTATGCAGCCCAGACCTGTTGACTGATAATTATGACCCAAGATATAATTTACTGTATTTACATATTTTAAATTAAATTCCAGGTAGCTAATTGTAAGAGAACCAGAGAAGGATATTTGCAAAACTGCATTTCATTCTTTCCTACTTCCTATGCTTTATTTGGTCAGAGCTTTCCACAAAGGAATAAGGATTTTTAAGCTATCGATTTAATTATTGTAAATTAAATGACAAGCAAAATTTAACATATTAAATTTTACAATTTTTTAACATCTCATCCATAGAAAGCCCAGCTGCCATCAAGATCAAATACACGCCTATATTATTCTTAGAGTAGAGCAAAACGTGAGCTTACACTGAAAAAGCAACTGAACAACAATGCTTGTCTCCCCACAGTAGGAAAAAAGATACTAGAAAAATTAATATCTTCAAAGGCCTTATTTGACATTTCTCTATGATATTTATTTATTTAATTCCAGGATGGGCACAGCAAAGTAAAATAGGTGTTAGTACTGCTAGCAGACTAACGGAGACCTTGCGGGTACAGAAAATAGATTCTGAGAAGCAATGACTGAATTTTCTTGATAATGATCTTTCTAGCAGTTGATCAGTATTTATTTTAGGAAATGTCTGAAATATATGTAATGTCAATAAACTGCAAAGTAGTGTTCTCCTGTAAGTCAATGCGATTGCCAAAAGACTACTGCTACGTAAATGAAAATCTGCTAATTGTTAAGTGTTGCCAAATGTTTAACTGGCCTCTGAAACTTGGCATACACAACGAAAATTAGTTACCACATGGATAAAACAATAGCAATTATCCAGAAAATGTTCTCTTAAGTTGTGTGCTGAGATGGAGTGCTCTGCTGCCTTTATCTGACGCTGGATGAGTCGGATGAGTGATGAGATGTCCTGTGCACAAAGGCAGCGGTGAGGGGCGCAGAAAGATGGGCAGCTTTCCAGCAGCTGATGGAGTTTGTCTCTGTGGCCCTGTGCTTGGTGAGAGAACACGCAGCAGAAGGTTGTAGCAGCAGTAACAGCACCGTATTTCGCACGATGAGAGGCCTCTGTATGCTGGCCTACAAATCTCAACTGAAAGGTAGGCTGTGATTGGGAGAAATTTCTGGGGAGGCTTGTGTCCATCGTAATGTCATGGTCTTTGAAGGTATCAGTCTTTGATGGCTTCTGAGGGATGGTGGGTTCTGAACTCAGGTGTTTTGGTTGACTGACTGGAGGTAGATAGACTAATTCTGGGTCAAAGAGATGAGACTGGGTCTGCATGTTGACTCCCTAGCGCCAGCTAATCCCACCTGGCCTTAGATGACTACAGTGAGATTCCCTTTGGGCTCTCACAGCATTTTAGCTCATAATTAATTGCATTCTAAAGAAATTACGTGGTAGAAATGCCCATTTCTTCCCACTGGCTAAGAAGAGAACCTAGATGCCTGGTTCAGGTGTGTCTGTAATGTAAGAATATTTGCAAGTTAGGTGAGATCGGGGGCCCATTTACAATCTCTGTGGATTATGACCTTTATGAACTTCCAAATACACACTCACACCATTCTGGCTGTGTGTCAAAGATTTGGCATGAAGTTGCTCTAAGGGGACAACTATTCATGCTTGGTTTCTTTGATCTGGCTGTGGAAAGCTCAGTGCAAGAACCAAGCCTGGCAGCAGCAGAAAGGAGGTTAGATTTACAGCAATACCTACACTTTGCTACAGCTGACCTTCCAAAGGTTACTTTTTCCCTATACCTGCATATGATATAGGTGTTGCATGTAATACCTATATTATGTTCCTAATAAAATTATTACAAATACAAGGTCCCTTCCATAGAAGTGGAACAGAAGAAGAGATGGTGGCAAGCATCCCCAGATTCTATTGTTTGCATAGGTTTTGGTCTCGAAGGCCAGAAAAGAAGTGTGAGGCTTGAGGGCCTTGCTAGGACTCATTCTCTACATCATCCACTCTGGTCTTTCTATGCAGTATTATCCCATAATGTGCTGAATAGTCACAGTAGTTTTCTGATAAGTGACCATTGGAGTGACCACTGAATATGCAATTTCAAACTTACTATCCAAATGTGTAGTTAAAATCTGTTTATAAAATCCCTCCTTATCTTTAGTGCAGCCTTTTGTACAGTCTTCTGCACAATGAAGTAATCTTCTCAAGCTGTTGACATACTTTAGAGAAAAAAAATATATTGTTACTTCCCATGCCAAAGAATGTTTATTACCATCTCTGAAGTCTGAATTAAATCACCTCATCTTCCAATCAGTAAACTGCTCCCTAACTTTTTTAATCACTGATTTTAATGCAATTTAAAACAGATACTATGCATCTGATAAGACATGTTTGCATATGACACACAGAGCTGTGTTTTAGTTGGACCTCGCTGCTGAGGGTAGGGTGCTGTTTGTTGGTATGTAGCAGTATTCAGATGGGAGACATTTCATGCTGATCCCAAGCAGCAGCTTCCTCAAGAACACTGGAATTCCAACTGGATGATTTAAAATGCAGTTTATCTGCTCACGGTGTATGTACAAAATTAACCCCAAGGTGTTTCCAAACTGCCCTGTGGTTATGCCCGAAAATATATTTCATGCACCATGTGTAATTCAAATACGCCCAAAAGGACTCAGAGACCAAGAAGTGAGTTCCGATTGAAATAATTCCTCAGGGGAATGTTTGTTGCTAAGAAGTGGCTGAATCCACAGAGATTAATAATCCCAGTACAAAATATTTTTCCATGCTCTTTCATTCTGCTCATTTATTTGGAACATATGCCAAGGACAATTAATGTTTAAAAAAGCCTCCACCCACATCCTCGTACAATGTTCTAGTAAGAAGGGCCCAAGGTTATAGTGAATGTAGCCTTCTGACTGCGCAGTCAAGTATATTTACACCACCAACCCTCTTCCCTCATGTGTCCTCTTTATCAAGAGCACGAGCTCTTTCCCAAATGCACTGAATGAAAGTAAGATTGACCTTACAACACTTAAGGTTTTATTCTTGGCTTTATAGTCTGGGAAGAGGAAGAAAGGGCGTTCTGTGGTA
The DNA here is from genome assembly GCA_013399365.1 of Pampusana beccarii. Classification (NCBI taxonomy): domain Eukaryota; kingdom Metazoa; phylum Chordata; class Aves; order Columbiformes; family Columbidae; genus Pampusana; species Pampusana beccarii. The sequence continues at coordinate 204,703 of VWYH01002813.1, forward strand.
TAGTGTACCTGGGTTATTTTACATAGCTGCATTAGGATGAGATTAATCCACCCTAGAAAAACCTCTTGCCTTAGAGTTTAGGTGACTGGCACAGGCATAGATGTAAGAAGCTAGGAAGGGTGAATCTTGACATTGTTCAGATGCTTTGTGGCTGCTCGTTTTGGGGAGCAGCGGCCTGCAAGTCTACTGTGCAATTGTGTTGTTTTCCTACAAATGTAAAGTGATAGTACAGGATACAGGGGCAGTATCCTGTATCGTGGATGTCTCAGCTGACACCAGTACTAAAAGGCACTGTGTTTCAAGAGCTGGTGCTACCTAGAGACCAGAGCAGTGGCCGACTTCCACCACTGTTCCTGAACAGCTCCCCCTGCCACTTCCGTGGCTCAGGGAAAGGCAAACGACTGTAGCTCTGCTTGCACATTCAGAAAGAGAAAACACCGCACACTATACTGATCCTGCAAAAAAAACAAAGCAATTTTTTTTCTGGCTGATTGCTATTTCTGTTCCTCTTTTAAGTGTACATAACTACAGCAAAAGCAACTGTATAATTTGACCCTTTTTGAAAATGAAAGGAAGGAAAAACTGAGATGTGGTTTCACTGAAACGTGAAGATGCCAAATAAAATGAGACGCTTTGTACAACTGTGCGGAGAAAGCAGCTCTTAAAATTACAATGACAATCTCTGAGTCATATCCAGTACTTGGGTGATTGTTTTAATTAGGAATGACATATATTTGTTTCTAGATGTTTCAGCAAGTAGGAAAGAAGGGAGATCTTGGCAGAAAGTGTATGTATCAGGAGGCACCTGATGCTATTGAGCCTGAAGCAAACCTCCCCCAAACTCTTCAGGATGTCATTGAAATACACAGATGTAATTATTTGAAGTTCCTTAAGGAATTCATGTCGCAGTAATTAGACACCTCATTACATCAAGAAATAACGAAATAAGACTGACAGAGATAAAAAATGAACACACTGGTAATTTAGCAATATGTGAACAAACAGGATTATAAGAATCATCTTTTTGAGAAGCACCTAGGAGAGAATCAGCAGACTCAGGCTTGCTTTTTTCAGCCCATCCAAGTTACAGCTACAATGACAAAAAAGAGGTCAAAATAGCAAATGCTGTTGCTGTTTAGCCTTGCTTTTGTTCAGCAGCTTGCTCACCAGGCCACCATCCTCTCCAGCCTCTGTGAAACCACATTCAGTGGTACCCTCTCCCAAATGAAAGGTAACATGTGAGAAACAGACTTTGTCATGTCCTCCCAGACAAGTCGACAGAGATTTCAGCTAACTTTGAACCAAGACTTCAAGGCACTTACACTGACATCCTGCCTCAAATAAAGGTGCCCGTGGACTACGCTTATTGTAATACGGAGCTGACTCTACCTCTCTTCAGTAACTTTTCTGAGCTCTGCTTATACTGCTTGCTGGAACTTCTAGTGTACCATTCTAGACTTGCCCTCCAAAATTTGGCCTGGTTAATAGTCTAATATTCATTCTGACATCTGCTATAAGTCAATTATCAAACAAATGTTTTCCTCAAGAAAACCTTTGTGGTAATAACATAAAAGGTGGAGAGGTATTGTTTCCATGTCAGTAAAAAGCTTGAGAGTTACGGTGAAGCTAAACTTTAAGACACAGCATTCCTATTATAGCAGGAAACTTTAACCACGTATACAGTGCACCCAGATAGGCCTTTTTTATAGCCACAAATGATGTGGTGCTGAACAAAAGTTTTGAACAATAAATATAAATTACCAGGACACGCTACCTCTTCGGGATTTCTCTGCCCATTAAGAGAAGAAACTGCCCATGTGAAATAATTTTGGTGTTCCTCTTAGGACTATATCTTTGCTTCCTTTGTTGAGCCTCTGTGCAATTTATTTAAATTATCTTCAGATTCACTCTGACAATATAATCCTCAGCTGCCCTTTTCAGACTCCTACTACATGGCAATACTCTTAATCTCTGCGCTTTCTGATCACAGATCTTAACTTTTTCTATCCTTTGCCTGTGAAGAGTTGTCACCAGTTTTGCTGAGGAATCTTGGGTCACTCTTCAGCTCTGCAGGGAGAGAAGAACTGGGCCTGGATAGTTCAGAGGTTTATGGTGCGGAAACATTTTGTGACCCATCACTAACCTGCAGGTAAACTTATTTGGTCGAAAGTGACCAGAATTAATTTCTGAAATCTTCTTGGCAGACACATATAAATGGAAACCAAAGCTAGAAAAGTTGGGTTTGTTTATGTTTTTGGGGGGTTCTGTTTGGTGGTGTTTTGGTTTTATGTGTGTGTGTGGGGGTATTTGTTGTTGGTTTTGTTAGTTTGGGTTTGTTTGTTTGTTTGTTTTGGTTGGTTGGGTTTTTTTGTTTGTTTCTATTTCTTAAGAGAGCATGTCCTGTGAAAGATTTATTGGAAATTTTTCAACAAATCGCTCCCCCCACCCGCTGCCTTAACTGGAGGGAGGGGTGAGGCAGCTAAGCGTGGCTCATCTCAAGGTGAGTTGAGTTGCTCCCTGTTCTTCTGCCCACCTTGCTGCCTTTGTACCGCTGCTCCTGTGCCTGACCCAGGGCTGTGATGGAGAACAAACAGCAGAGGTGTCAGAGGCAGCAAAAAAACTCCATCACCCCCATGCTCCGAATGCTACCTCTTTGGAAAATCACCAGTGAGATGAAGACCTGTTGCCAGTTCCTGAGTGGGATTTCAGGCTGAAATTTCAGGATTTCAGGACCTGAGCTCTCCCTCAGAGGTGGACTGGGGAGGGAGCGTGATGGAGTTTGCACAGCTGCTGCCGGCCCTCTGAAGGCCTGACCCAGGAGCCAGAAAACTGGTCAATTAGAGGCTTGTCATTGACTCCAATGGGCTGCAAATGAGCTCCAGAGTGAATAAAGGGTTTCAGTTCCTAGAGCTGCTCACCTGGCACCTTTCACCAGAAAGGGGCCAATTTTACAGTTTTAAGTCAATAAGGTTTAAAGCAAACAAAGCTGTTTTTCGCCAAAACTCTGGATTCTTTGTATGTGAAGAAGTGGAAGCTGCTATTCCCTTGGAGGAAAACTGACAGCTAAAAGGAGCAAAAGAAGAGGCCTATGAATGAAGAAAGCTGTATGACACATTGCAACTTCCCTAAATCATGCGATAAAGCCTCCTGCAGTAATACCTGAGCTAACTCCAAATCTGAGAAGCATTATAGCTCTGTCAGCATGGCACTCCACTTGAAACACATAGCCTGTACCTCATGTAGTTACACTGCTTCTAGGACACAGGCTAGTATCTATACAGTGCTGTACTGTGCTGGTGTGACAAGCCATTGCTCCTTAATGCCCTGCAGATACTTAATATCATGTCTTAGTGCATGCTGGCACACATATATGTCCCAATTTGATGCTATACTTTAAAATTTAAGTCTGTCTAAATTCCATGCACAGGCACTAGATTGACAGGAGAACTCAGTAGATAGGAATTTGAGCAGCTAAACGGGTCCTTTCCTTTCCTTTCCTTTCCTTTCCTT
>VWYH01002813.1:208292-285832 GCA_013399365.1 Pampusana beccarii
CTTTCCTCTCCTCTTTCCTCTCCTCTTTCCTCTCCTCTTTCCTCTCCTCTTTCCTCTCCTCTTTCCTCTCCTCTTTCCTCTCCTCTCCTCTTTCCTTTCCTCTCCTCTTTCCTTTCCTTTCCTTTCCTCTTTCCTTCTTTCTGTAATGAAATGAAATGAAACGGTGTGCTAATTTCACAAAATCAGCCTAAATTCACCTTTTGGGTTACAATCACATCAACTATACAGGCTAGTTTGGAGAGCCACATTCTTGCACTTGTACTGTGCAGAGTAGAAAGGCTGATAATCTGGATTTCTTTGGGACATTTCTCACACTCCCGTTGTGATTCCATCATGAGAAAGGTGCAAAAGAGAGCTAAAATTAACAATTTGGAAGTCTGTGATGTTTTCACAAGGAGATAATTTCCCTTTGTTCATGTTACAGTATGTTAAGTATTTAGTCAGTAGTCTGGAAGGAGATTCATTTGAAGTTTTTAACACCTACTGCTTTAAGAACTATTCCTAATCTATTGTAATAGTGCAAGCTAAAGAGATTTCATATAAACTGACTTTTTTTTTTTTTTTTTTTTTCCCTCCTTTCCCCTCACCCCATTCATTCTCTTTTCTGGCCAGAAAACCTCAAACCCCAGAATTCCTCCAAAAACACAACTTCGATAATAATTAGAATGTCGCATTTCTGACAAATGCCATCTGCTGATTTCTTTTTTTTTCTTCCCCAAAAGACAGGATTTTGGATACAGCTAGTAACTACTTTAGCTGCTTCTACTTTGTGATACCAAAATAATCACCATGGCAACTCTTTAAGGGCAGTCTTCCAAACAGATTTATTGTGAATGCAAGAACTCAACAGCACTCTCTAGCAAGAAACAAGACAGCATCTATTGCAGGTTATTTTGCTACAATGCATGAATGATGACTAACAGACATAGGCATGTCTGTCTGAACTTTTTCAGATATTCCTAATAGTTTAATTCTTCAGCTCACCATATTTATAGGTGCCAGAGGATGTGAAGGGGGCAGGGAGGGAGAAGCAATCAGTATTAAGCTTACACAGCTTATGTTGTAATTGCCTTTCCTGACTACATTTTGTGTGGCCCCTGATGGCTGTAAGACAAGAATACCAGAGAAACAGCACAAATACTAGAAGAATAATGCACTAGACTGGAAGGAGGTTGAATTTCTTTCGAGATAACTAAGGAAGCTTTTGGCATATCATTTTTCTCATTTTCTTCCTTTCTTATTTCTTCTTTCTTAGCAAAACAATGAAAGTAAAGGAGATTGCCAAAATAATTCTTTGTCATACTGGAAACGAGAAAGAAAAAGAAAAAGAAAAAAAGAAAGGTCTCTTTTGTATGGCTGTGAAGAAGACAGATCAGGACAAATGCTAAATTAATAACCCTAAACAGCCATGCTAGTATTTTCCAGGTAGCTCTTTTTTGGCTCAGGTGTTAGTTGGAGTTAGCAGATATAATTTGTACACCAACCAGAATTTTGGAAACCAGCCAGCATTGCTGTGTTATGTAGTTGTGTAAGAGGTTATATATGGTTCTTGCTCTGCATTTGGCAAATGGTTCTTACTTAAACATTTATTTAGCGTGATAACTTAAGTGAACCATATAAGGCTATTCCTTGGAGCTGCAAAATTAACTTGTTATAGTGATGCACTATGCCAAAAGCTAATTTAGGCTCTACTTAGGAATTTATAGAATTTATTTACCATGCCATTTGAATAAGGCAACTTCGCTGACAACTTTTAGCCCGCCACAACTTTTATATCATACTGTATCTCATCTAACACTCCCGAACATTTATTTTGCTGTTATGCACTGCCACCCTGCTCTTCTCAATGCAAAGTAAGAAGAAACCCTGCACAGCAGCAGAACCCAGCTGAATCCCGTGAAAAGTGTCTTTTTCTGTGTGAATGAGGGGAGGGAGTCTGGGGAGTTTTGATTCAATTGAAATGAGCACTGAAAGAAATAAGAAAGATCTTTCCCACCTTCACTTCTGATTTGTGAAGATCAGAGACACAAAACAGGGACTGTTTCTCTCCTAAGAAAGAATGTTAAAAACATTGAAGTATCCCCTGCCTGCAGTGTCATGCTTGGTGATAACATCCTGAGGATGCTACTTAATGCATACTTGCGTTCTGTACCAGGTACCCGTCCTCAGGTGCAAAATATCCCACAGGTTTTGTTTGTGGGCTGTCCCAGCCCCAATGACATTGCAAATAGTTTTATGAAGTGAAACACAAGGTAAAGCAGACATACTGATTCAGTGAAGCAAGTGCCGCAATCACCGGAAACTTGTGAGATTTCCTTGAAAGTAGGGAGTGCACAGAAGCAGGGGAAAGCATTGATGCTGCTTTCTTTTCAGTCAGCTCAAAAGCTGGCTTATGTTCAGTCAAATGAGTGCGTGCAGATCCAGGAGAGCTCCCTCCAGTCAGGTTACTGTACTCCTTATTTGTCTCAGAGTGGCTGAGATCAAAATCTGTCCTGTCGTCTCTTTTTACACCTCATTTTCTGTGCAACCATCCTTTGTGCAGAAAGCTCCCTGTGTTTCTCTTTAGGGCTCGTTTCAGCTTTCTCCTCAATCCCAGCTCTTTTCCTCTTTAGCACTGTTACAATTCAAAAGTGCTCCTTCCTTTGTCCATTTTTTAAACAACAAGAAAAATAACGAGGGGAAAAGTTAATTTACGTCTCATTGAGATACTAATTGCAGAATGCGTCGTCTTTCTTTTCTCCCTTTTCTCCCCTTCGCTGACGCACATGCTCTATAATAAGCTCTGTTACTTGGAGCCTGTAAGCCTCTATAGTAAGCTGAAACTGCTACTATATTTACTCACTTTCCACATTTAGACAAAGGCTATTTTTAACCGGAGTTCTATTTGCGGGGGCTGCCAACGTCACTTAATGTTCACATGCATCTTGGGCATCATATGCTTGTTATTTTTATTTACTGTGCCTGTGCCAGGTCTGCTTTTTTACGGGAAGAAAGAATGAGAATGCTTCTTGAGGCCAGGTCTTGAAAGCTCTTTTGTACAACAGCAGATACGCAGATAAGCAAAGAAAAAGCAACTCAGTGGTAGATTTGGCAAACCTGCTTTTTATTGCCTGGCATCTTTTATCTCGCGGTCTAGTCGCATAGCTGTGTTCTTAGTCCCACTGCATTTGTTAAAGGTGAAGATGTTTCACAGGTATGTTAATTACTCTGGTGTCTCCTACAGGAGCTGTGAGTTCTTGTGTGATGAGGGACACAGGGATCAGGAACTTATTATGATTCCAGTACTGCTACTAGGTAGTTGAAATAGACGATGTGTAAATAATCAGTGCTTTTCTGTTCCTTCTTGTTAATAGGTGCATGCTTTGGAACTTGAATGCAACAGATGTTACTTTCAGATAATTAGCTCAGATTTCAGTGTAAGAGTCCCCTGAAAATCCTGGAAAACACAGTGCTGCAGCCATAAATCGAGTCTGTGAGTCGGGGCCTGTACATTGTGTTTTCTGTATGGGTTTCCCTGCATTGCTCTAGTGACCTCAACTTGACCTAAGGGAATTGCCCTTTACAGAGGTTAGACACACTTCATTCAGCATGCTGACTCAGGATGCCTGATGCATTTTGTATTGCCATCATCACATGCCCAGAGTTTTGAGATACCCGCATACTTTTGTAGGGGGTAGGTTATTCTCCGCACACATAGCAACATCTTTATTTGCACAAAAGAATGAATTCCTAGAAAGGAATGAAGTCAGGGAGCAATCACTTCATGCTTTGCTGTCAGCAGGCTTAACGGGGAAGGTTTAGCAGGAGGCTAAGTTGAGGAAGAAAGCTGAAACTGAACCTCCTAGAAGTGGATTTTGTTTAAGTTTGAAATGTTTTGGAAAGCTTACAGAGTTTTTTTTTTTTAAATCTCTCTCTCTGTACTTTCTACTCTTAACATTAATTCTTTTTCCAGACTGATTTCAACATGAGACTGAATAAGTTTCACACAAGTCAAAATTCCTATATGCTGATCATGACAGAATCAAATCTTTTACATTTTCCTGTTACTATTTTTTTCTTCCCCCACTACAGTGAATGCCTTAACTTTCTTAAAAAAAAACCCACCACCACCACCAACAAAAACACACACAAAAAACCAACAAAACAAAACCAAACCCCCAAAAAACAAACCAAAACAAAACCACAAAAAACCAAACTACTTCTGGTTGTCTGTAAAGTGAGATCTGGGGTTTAAAATCAAAGTTGCTGTTTTCACATATATGCTTTCAAAGTTGGACAGCAAAATCTCCACTAAGTCACGAACAGGTGTTGAGAGAGGCAGTGAGAACTGCCCATGCTTAATGCTGTATGGGTTAATCCATTTACTTAGGTGACTAAACATGAATGAATCTACATACCTGTCTTTAGACTCTTTTATTTAAAAATACATCATCCTGATGGTATTACCCTATGTGGGGTTCTTTCCATGTGAAATCAAGTTTCTACTACTACCTGATGGATAGTTTTTGATGGTTTAGAAACTACAAACTGAAACTAAAAGCTAGAGAAAGGGAAGCGTGTCTGAAAAAAAACCCAACACATAACTGTGTACCTTTGATTATAAACTGGCTTGTAAAAAACTTCTTTTCCAGTCCCTCTTTGTTCCTGCTAAGCCTTAGATTTACCATTAAAGAATTAAATGCATTGAGGACCCAAGGGTCACCCCAGGCCAGCACGATGTGCAGTGCCTGTGTGACTCCCATGCTCTGGGCATGGTTCACGCTGGAGGGGCACAGTAGAGAGGCTAAGTACTGATGCCACCTATTGAGCTGAGGAATCACAATTTAATTTTCTTGTCATAAATTCTGGCCCTTCGGTAGGTCCCGTGTTTAACATCTCTGATATCCACTGCCATGTGACAGCTAAAATTGTACAAGAAAGGACATATATAAACATCCTTTCGGAGGCAGAACCTGTCTTCCCTTTGTCATGCCATGAGCATGTGATATGCACACGGCTCACAAATGACGCACAGCCAATAGCCGTATGTATCAGGAGCGGAGGTGAGCTCATCTCCATTTTCAAGGTAAATCTGTCAGTTACCTTATACTGATAAGGAACGAGTATATCAAAATTATGGGTCGTTAACAAAGACCTTTTTTTTTTGCTGTCACAAGTTACAAGTAGCAATAACTGTGCTTCAGCTGCACTGGCATAATTTTCAGCCATCGCCTACAAAGGCACTTTTTCCAACTCTTTTACTGCAATGTCCAGGCATGTTTTTGTAGCGCACGCACAGATATTATATGTTAATACATATATGAATGATATGTTAATACATATATGAACGGTTCTTTCCCTGTTGGTTCTCCACAAGGGAAGGGCGGGTGTGATGGAGTCTGTAGGGTTCAGGGAGCTTTGGTAGCATACTCTCGCTTCTCTGATACAATTTTCTATTTCTTTCCAGCTAACAGCAGCAAACTTTGTAATTTATAGGAGTACTTACTTACTCCGTGGCCACAAATGGCAGGCAGGTTACTAAAAGATAAAATAGACTCATCAGAGAGCCTATGCAGCCTGCTGCCAATACGCCTGATTTTCTACAGTATCAAGTATTTGCACTAGACTGTGGGAGGAGGAGACTTATCAAAAGCAAAGGGAACCTTTTTCATCTAAAGAGCTACCGCAGAGGGGAGGAAAAGGGTTAAGTATTACAAAAGTTTAAGCTGACTGCCAGCCCTTGCGCTGCGCTGCTTCACAGAGGTTTCCCTTTGATGGAAAGTATTTCAGTGACACAAGACACTTGCAGCTGAGGTAATCCGCTTCTGCTGCAGAAGCCTTGTGCTTGCCAGTGAGGGACAGTTCTGGGAAGAGCGGTGGCCAGCTTCTGTCCCTCCTCATGCATTGCTTGTGCATGAGAGTGTGCTGCAGGAGTGGCGAAGGGGATTGCACTGGGAAATGCACCAGATCAGGACAAACGGGCATTATTTGCCTGTTGCTATGATGAAGAGCCTTTCTGACGCACGGTGAGCAGTCCCAGACATTGCTAGGTTTTTCGTTCTGGAGAGCAGCACCATGACAATGCTTATGGATCACTGCAATCAAACTTGAGCCTTCAGAATAGATGTTGTACTGCCTTTCTCCTCTTCCCATTGATTCCTGGATGCACTAAATCCATATATGAGCATATTGTGGCCTAATGCATGAGTTGTCAGGAGACGATACTCAAAACCTGCAGCACCAGTTCCATTTCATGTGACCGACCAAACGTGTCACCTTGTCAACAACATCCTTTATTATAAAAAGAGCCGTTCATGTTAACTCTTAATATAAAATGATTCCTACAATAGTTTGTACTGTTCAAAACATTCATTATGGCTGACCAGAGCACACTGAGGCACAGAGCCTCAAAACTGAGCCACAGACCTGAAAACAGAGAGATGCCAAACACCTTCTGTAAGTTGTAAGCCTGTGCTATTTGAGCAGCGTAAGGAACATTGCTGGCAGTACAGGAATATGCATACACACAATTCGCCCTTGGGGATTTGGTATGTCTGGATACCCAGAGGATAATCTTTTATTAACTAAAAAAACATCAAACAAATTAACTTATTTTCATCCAACGAGAAGAGATGAAATTATCGGTAGACACACCAACAGACTGTAAATTTTTGGTAGATACATCTGCATTCACAAAAATTCCTGGGATTTTTGACAGCAGTAGAACCAGCTTTTATTTTTCTGTTTAATTCCAGTGTTTGGTGGCTTTGAGGAAGCACTACAGTTCAGGTATGTGAATTCAGAAGCCATTTCACTCTGAGAGAATAAGCAGTCCTTTTCCAGTTTTTGCTGCACCATATTACTTGTGGCAACACTTGCACGAGACAAAACGGGAAAAACATTGTTTTAAAACAGACATCCTCAGATTATTATAAATACTCTGTTTCAGAAGTTTTAGAGATGGATTTTAAGCAGAGATGGCCTTATTTAAAACAGATCCAGATTTCACATATCACAGAAAGGAAAGTGTTTCGGACTTGAGGTTAGCATTTTCTAAAGAAAGAGACTATTTGTACTGTTTGGATTTGGACCTAGTCTGGAATATGCATGAATATTTGGATCTAGGCTTACAGGCAGGGTAAGGCAGCATGAGCTGCCTGGAAGGAAATTGTGAATCAGGCCCTTCGTTTCCAGGCATTTCCAGGCATTGCTTTTCTTCAGAGAGCGAGCAAGCAAGTTGGCATTCCGCCTTCAGTCTTCATTCAAACCAAATTCCAGTTGCAATATTGCCAATTCCAAGTGTTAAAAATCAGGAGATTAAAAAAAAAAAAAAAAAAAAAAAACCAAGTATTTCTGTTTGCCGTCTGGTGTTTGAGACTTAATATGAGTTATGTTTTCAGGCTCTGCAACCAGAAGAGACATCAACTCTGGGGGTAAGAGGTTGAGGGCAGAATTAGATTCTCAGAAAGCTTTTGACTCCAAAAGCAGCACTTGAATAGAAATCCCAAATATTAGGAGATCCACACTATAAACCCCCATAAGTCAGAACACATTACCATATAAGCTTGTGGGACTTTTGTTGAATAAGAATTGTGTAGAGACTCCAAGAATAATTTTGCTATATTCCATGTTATTGAACATGCTCTCAATAAGAGTTAAAAAATTCATTTTCAAGAATTACAAGCCTCAAAAAGAGCTTTTATTCTTTGAGCTGGATTTTATAGAGACCCGTCAGAAAATATACTAGATTTCAGTGTCCCTGTTATACGAGGTTCTCTGGATGCCACGTGTCTGTCTCCTGGAATAAGCTATAGCATAGGAACAAGAAAGGATAAATGAGGACATTTGTTATAGCCCCTGAATCCATCCAGCCCAAATCTCCCGGTACATAAACAACACCAGATCCAAACATCTTGTCACATCTGTTTCATACTCCAAACAGCTGGGTGCACAGATGCTTTGGTCTACTAGAGCATCTTAGGCTGAGTGCATTCTTCTGTATGCTTAGTTATTTGTTTTAATTGGTTCTGATTATTTGACTTAAATTGCTTCTGATGTTGCTGGAATACAGGTACTTTCAATGGTGACAGCTGCCACAAGCACATGAGAGGAGACATTAGTAACCTAAAACTTCTGGGTGAGAGATCACCAGGAGCAGGCCTTGAACTTAAGGACACTGACTTCAAAGGTGGCAATGTTGCTCTCTGAGCTAGAAAAGACACACACAGAGCTTCTGGGCAAGGAAATGAAAGTTAAACAGCTAAATAACATATGTCTCTGTATAAATTATGTACAGACACACATATACATATATACAATTACACATATATAATAATCATGAATGACAGAGCATCTTGCTGATTTCTCCCTGCCCTTCTTCCCTGAACCCATTCTGTCTTCCTATCCTATCCTATCCTATCCTATCCTATCCTATCCTATCCTATCCTATCCTATCCTATCCATCTCCTATCATCTCCTATCTCCTATTCTCTCCTATCCTATTTACTTTCAAAGCTTTTCAAAGGCAGGTTTGGGTCTCTCTCATCCACACGGTTAAAGAGCCAGCATTCCTATGAGGACTGTAAATAATAGATAGCATTTTGTCTGAAAGGGGATACACCCAGCAGCTCAGCGATTCCCAATGCTACTCAATCTTTTCATGATCCATTTCGGATTCATAGGGAAGAGCCCTTCTGCAAACAGCACCTCCCTGAGCACCTGGCATGTGTGCCAGTGTTCCCAGTGGAAGTATCGAACCAGCCCAATGTTCCTCAGCTAACAAAAGCAGAAACAATCACAGACCAAGCTGGTCTGGCTTCCAGCCAACTTTAATTAATTAAGTTCCACCACGCATCACGCATCTACCTCTAAGAAAAAATTATGTTTGTATTAAACCAAAATCTGGGGAAATTAATCACCAAATCCTCACCAGAACTTAATCCCAGTTTCTCAGAGTTCAGGACGACACCCCCTGACTGCCGTTTCAACCTCAGGCTGCTTCTACAGGGCACTGAGCTGCGCAGCCTCCACTGTCTGCACCGCTGTCACTCACAGAGTGCTTCCCAACAGCATTCCCTTTGGGCCATCTCTATGCAGACTGCCTCTTGCACCCAGCTAAGGAGTCCAGGGCCTTCCCTGCCCTTGCCCGCTCCCTCCATCCCATCTTTGTTCTCTGTATCCCTTTGGGAAGCTTCATCCTTGAGGACATACCACACAAGTCCTTTGTGCTGCAAGAACCTGTACATTAAATGACCCAGCTGGCATAGACCCTGGTGAGCTTTCTTGCAAGCTCAGGAAACACGAGAACACCTCTTCGCTCCTTTGACAGGTTTATTTTAAAATCTACAAAACACAGAGGAAGGAGACAATGCCATTAGGGGAGGAATTTTCTCTGAACAGTGGAAAGTGCTTTGTACCTACCACTAGTAAACAGGCAGGAGGGAATCCTGTCCTCAGTGCCACTGGCGGGACGTTGGCTCACCTCTAGTCAATCTATATGCACCGTGACATTTGCTAAGTCAGACTTCTCTCTTGTGTCTCTCAAGCACTTTTCACGAGGCACCAAATAGCTCATTTCTCTCTCCTGGGAACACCTCCCTGTCATCCATCCAGTGTTACAGTGATACTGTGTCACGAGTCACTTAAAATTAATTACAATTGCTCTACTTTTACTGAACCTTGGAGAATCAGGTATCGCTCCTCCTCCCCACGCTTTGCTGTGACAGAGAATTTACACCTTCTGAGTCCAGCACAGCTATCCGATAATCTTTGAAGTTACCTGCAGTTCTTTATAAACTTTGTAACATACAACAGAATTTCACTTTGACTAAATTTTTCATTAAACTCTTTTTCCTGATCTCTGACCCAAATAATGGGGAAAAAAAAAAAAAAAAAAAATCAGTCGTTTCATTCAGTGCCAGAACTTGCACAAATAAAGTTAGCATGATGCTGTTCCTTGATGTAAACAGCTGAAAACTACCATTGTATTCCAGCACTGCTTGTATAATGCATCTTTTGAAACATCAAACTTAGCTTTTTGAGCTTAACTGTTGAGCTCACCATGTTACAGGAGCTTGCCCTATGCCACTGAATTAGAAAGACTGATGAACATTTTTGCCTCAGGTAAATGATTTGCAACAGAAATTTATTCAGTGAAAGTAGTTTCTTTTCTGCTCAAGGAATATCTCCAGGGAAGTTGCTGTTTCCTGGAGATGGTTGTAATAAAAGCTAAAATTAACAAAATAGGTGTTACTATAGGCATCACCAATAATCTTCCAGGAAACAAATTAAAGAACTCAATCTATGCATATTTGTGCATGTAAGATCGTAGTTTGATTTCCTCCCATTGCTCAGGGTAGCTAACCTGCATCACCTGAATAATCATGTAAATCAAACAGGAGCCTTGCAAGAATGCTAGTAAAGTGTCTTGTATCTGTTCAGACACTGTAAGCTTTTCTTTATCCTTAGAAAGGCTGTATTCTGTGAGGCTGGGATGGTGTTCAATGGCAAAATTTCTACTTCACAGGGGTTTGAGTGCCAAATAAAGGTAATGCACAAGTACGAATGTTTGCTATTTCCCGCTGTGGAAAGAAGATGACTACATTTGTAGTGCTGGAGGTTCAGATGGGAATGGCAGAGAACGTATGGTTGATATTATATATTATCATTTTGTGTCAAGAATTTGGAATGCCATTTCATGGGTGATGGGGGTGGGCAGGAGGGTGAAGATAGAAGAGTGTTAATAAACAACCTTATTGCTTCCTACTCCTTGTAATTTGTTTGCTTTTTTAACAGAAGAAATCCTCTTTGTACCTTATGTCAATCATAGCTGAGAATATGAACTCTTTTTCATGTGAATAAATGAATGTGAATGTATGTGAATAAAGTAACATGCCATTTCCTATCTGGAAATTATGCATACAGTTCATATGGTGAAAATCCATTTTCTCCTTAAGCCCACACTGGTGTTTCAAATGCTGATGTTCCTGTAGAAACGAGGGAAAAAATTGCGAGTTGGAGTCAGCTTAAAGGAGAACAGTCAAGATTCGCAAGACCATCATTTGGATTGAGTGAAGTCCTTTTCCTTTTTCCTCCTTAGTTGTATCCAAACAGCTTGTCAGTTTTTAGCCTTCTTTTGAAAGTAACAGTCAACAGTCGTAGCTCTGCCATGCCCAGGGACCAGCAGCTCCGTGCCGTCTGTTGGCCAGGACGGAAACAAACCTGGGGCTGGTATAAGTGTGAAAATTCTCAGTAGGGAAGCAGCTGTGTTTTGATCCTCCCAGAGCATCTTGGAAACTAGCAAGGGGAATGATAATTACGAAAACGATATTACAATATTCACATTTAAATATATAGGTTTTATAGTTGCTCCCTTTTCAATATGCATTTGCTTAGGCACAAAAGGTCGCGTGTGTACGAGCTGCATATGCTTTGCCTCATGCTGCAGCATATACGTGAATCACATGTGTTGTACATGAACATGGCTGTGATAAAATAGATGTCCAGAATAGGGTAGGGGGGAAAAGTTTGTTTCCCCATTCTCTGATAAGTGCCACAGTCATATCGAAATTCAGTTAGTACCTACCATTTCTGATGCTGTGGAGCCTGCTACTACCTGGAGGATTGTTCTGAGCATGGCTGCTAAACTGAGCATATTTGCAAATGGTAGAAACCCATCCTATCCCTGCAGAAAATGTTGCGTCGAGATAACTGGGTTAAACCTACTAAGGAGAAGGGAACTTGAACTGGTTGCCAGCAGGGAAGAGAGGACATTTTGTAGGCACTGTAGACTGCTGGATCAGATTTGAAATAACCACTTCATTTTATAAAGTTTCAGGGCCTAGTCCACCTGTTCAGAAAGACAGTGAGGTTCATAGTTGCCAGTTGAAATATGAACTAAATGAACGAACTGAATGAATAAAAAATGAACTAAAAGTGTGCATACGAGTTGCAATTCGTATGTCTATAAACACCACATATCATGCGGATGACAACTGCACAGGCCACGAGTAAATGTATTGGTAGGGCCTACCTTGGAGCGGGGCAGGGAAGACGGGTGAACAAGAAGGGCTGAAGCATTCAGCTTCAGTAACTCCCAAGAAAACATTTCGTACCATATCATTCCACAGATATATGGCTACTTACACAAGTAGATCTGCCCCAGTATTTCTCTCAGTTTGATTTTCTTTTTTTTTTCCTCAGGATTTTACAGTATGTCAGGTTTTGGTGCTTGAATTTTTAAACCTGCTGTTTGTATGCAGAGTATTAACATAATACTCCAAGATGTGTCTGACTTTAAAAGTTTGTGTTGCCATTAAGCTATTTTCCTTTCTTTTTTTTGTGTGAGAGACGGACAATTAAAAACATTCCCACTATTTGTAAATTCTCCTTGTGAGGAACACAGCAGATTGCCTGGATCTTCTGCTTGTTGTTCTGGCTTCAGTTTCAGAACTGAATGCACTCCTTCTGCTCCGTCTGTTTGAGTTTTGACAATGCAAAGGATGAAGCTGGAGGAAGTCCCATATATAAGCGAGGTCTATGCTTCTGTTTTATCTCATTTTTAATTGAATTTCAGTAGGATTCTGCTTGCTTTTATGTAATTTGGTGCAGGAGGATACAGAGTTTTTGTAGTACACTTTCTGCAACTACGAGTTTTCTCTAGTCACAAAATGATAACATATAATGGGCATTGTATTTAAGCACAGCTGATGTTTTCCACTACTACCCTTTTCCTCCAAAATAAGTTATTTTGCACACATTCAGTTGCTAAAATACATATAGGAGTAGCAAAAAACTTTGCTATTGAATGCATTAGCATACATTTTTCCTCTTAATTAACTGCATGTTAATTATTCATCAAGCAGAAAACAAACTAGTGCATTTCCTTCAGCTGATTACGCAGTCAGCTTTTGTAATACGTACACTTTTGATTGGACAAAGGAACAAATCCTCACTTGGTAGATGTATGTAGGAGTTGCCCTCCACTGCAATGTCTCACTAAAAGCCTTTTCTTTCAGCTGAATTTTCTTTACAAACTTCTCTCTTGACATTTTCTACCCAGCCTGGCTTTGTATTGTAGGTAAAAACTTGGCATTTCTGAGGTCTGTTATATTTTGCAAGGGTATCATGCTGATAAGGCCAATGCTGCAGTAATATTTTTTTTCTGTCAAAAATCATTCCTGTATGCAAGCCTATCAACACAGACAGGATAACTTGCCTTTGTGACGGATTTATGACATTTTATACAGACAAATTTACAAAATCTGGGACTGTGTAGTGAGTCTTCTAGTTACTAATTAAATATTAATAGCATTCTTTTGTAGCTTCATATGTATTAAATATATTTTAAAAAATATTCCGCAATGTGTTACAGATGAAGTGAGGAACACGATCTCCACAAATTATCAGCCTGAAGTATAAGTTTGCTTGTATAGCCCAGTTAAACATTTCTGTCTGTATTATAAAACCAAGAAACTTTTATTAGCAAACAACTTCAACTGCTAAGAGTTGGTTCAAAGAACATATGTCATTATATGCTCTTTTTATAAACAAAACAGGCAAACGCAGAAAACTTTACAAGCTCATCGTGCAGCTTCTTTAAGTGTACAGCTTAACAGTCTGCAGGATTGAATACTATAAAAGAAATTAAAAATTCAATTAGAGCACAGCATTACGAGAGCATTAGAAATGAAGTTGTTGTATTGTGTTAACAGAAAAATTCTTCTGCTTTGGGGTGTTGTAACAAGGCTCTGTCTGCTGCCGGGGCTGGCTGGACTACATGGGTGGACCTGTGAGTGAGAAGACAACTGTCTGACTGGGAAATTCAGAATGTTTGCTCTGCTGGAAACACGTAAGCCTAAAATTTGTGACATGCAATGTAAATTCATACCATATAATTAATTAATATCATTTATAAGAACTACTAATAAAAAGCTGTGCAAAAACTCTTCTACCAAGCTGTGCGAGCTTATCAAATTCAGACCAAAAATGCTGATCTGGTCAAAAAATAGCAGTGAAAGAAAGGAAAGTTCACTGCAAAAGCTTGGATTCAAGCAGAACTAGGGGAAGGATCCATCTCCCACAGTCCAAGCCATGGAAAATCAGATACCTGATCTGATCCAGAATCTGAACCAGTCAACAGCAAGTGAGAGAAGGTCACCTCTAGAAGGGTAATGCACCCGAGCTTCAGGGAAGTGGTCCACGTGAGATGGGCCACCCCACAGCGAGGCCTAGGCCACTGGCTTTGGTGAAATGCCGAGGTTTCCCATGGCTAACCTGCAGGGAGGGCCACCTCTCCTGCGACCCGAGACTGCCATGCCGACTGCCTCTTCCAGAGGTACGGTAGTTTTATTAGGTCATGAATCTTTAACTTCAGGTCTTGGATATCCTCAGGAAGGATATAAATTGCCAATTATTTGTTGTTGTTGTTGTTTTGTTGTTGTTGTTGTTGTTTGGGGGTTTTTTTTAACATTTGTGTACTGGTGTTTTAGTCTGCTGTCATCTGTGTTTCAGGTGGAAGAGTTTGTACACAAGACATGTGCTGTCTATGCCAGTCATAGCTCTGGGCAGTTTTCTGCCTTCGGGCTCAACTTATGTTCCTGCAGCAGATTCTAAACAGCGGCATTCTGCAACCAAAAGGGAGAGCGTGCCAAGCCCTTTGGCACAGTCCTGCTGACAAAGTCCTCCTTCCCCAGGACAGGGAAGGGCAGGGCTGGGCTACAATGGCCCATTCAGCCTCTTTGCTGCATGAGCCTTCACAGCGATGCTGCCTGCATGCGAAGGAACAGCAAGAACGGCTTATCTCCCCGTGGATCCCAGCCCACCGTGCATTTTAGGGTGGACAGATGGAAGCCCCATTGGAGCTAGCTGTGGAGGGAGTGCAGATTAATTGCTATCTGACTGTCACAGAACGGTACCGATTTCACTTGCCTGGGAAGTGGTGCGTGTTCCAAGGCGAGGGAAGAATAACATTTGCCTGATGCTATTACTTCTCTTGTTCTCCTGCCTGCAAGAGGAAGAAAGAGGCATGGTACTGCATGGAAGTCTGTTTCCCCGCTGAGGAGAAATAAAAGCACCTCATCCTGCAGGCATATAATTTTGTTAGTCTGCTTTGCCAATTACCTGTTTTTAAAGCACTTTAAATTAGATTCAACTTAATTCTGTTTCACTTTCAAGTCATAATAATGTTTAGGAACATCATGGAAACACAGACACAAAAAAAAGTTCTCCGTGGTTAAAAAAAGAAGAGGGCTGATGTTTCCATCTTCGCTGCTGACTGCTGGCTCCTTTGCTTGGCTTCAGAGGAAGCCCCGCACATCAGCCCCGAAAACCTCTTAGCACCTCTGCCCCTCATGCCCGCCTTGTGACTCCACGAGGTGGATGCAGTTGTTGGCACGTTATGGGACCCACTGAGGTGGCAACAAAAGAGACCTCCAAGTCATAGCTCAAAAAGGTGATGAGGCTTCAGTAAACACGAACAGAAAGAGCGTGTGAGGCAAGAAGGGAGGTCTGTGCCCCTCGCTGCTGCGGTGCTCGCTGAGCAGCGGTAACAGCAGGTCTCAGCTGGGATGTGCCAGGGGAAGGTACGTGTTGTCCCTGCTGTTTCCAAGGGACAGCCACCCATACAGCAGTGACTGGCTGCGTCTGGCAGATGGGGTCCTGGAGTGAGAGTGAAGCTGGTCTGCTGTGCAGAATAGATATGAGGCATAGTGCTAGCAGCAGAGCAGAAAGAAAAGAGAGCCAGTTGTGTGAATTTCCCCGTCTCTGAGATCTCTCGGGTCAGCATCTATTGAAAACTGTGTTACTTATTATTCTGGCTCCCAGGCTCCTTTACTGAGCATCTTGAAGACATTGCTTTGCAACAGTAAAATAATATTTGCACGGTGCAGAATAAAATTTAGAACTCTCAGTTGTTCAGACAGCCCTTAGTATTTTTTGAGAGCTTAGACAAAAGCTTAGGAGCATCTGTGTCTGTTTAAATTGATGGATGTGTGCAATTACTCCATTGAAACTTATCCCAATATAAATGCAGTTATACCAACACTGAACTGATGTAAAACCAGAATCAGGTCCCATATAATTGAGTCTTGAAATTGTTACACACGGTTATGGAAGCTGCACCAGTTTATTTTTACCATTATCTAACACACAAAAAAAGTATTTCTTCGAATTTTTCTCCTTGTAGAGGCATGTAATGTGCTTTAGTGAAGTTAATCATGTGCAGCCTCAGGTGACTACTGCTTGTATTTCTAGTTTATTTTCTAGCCTTCTTTTCATTCTCCCTTATTAATAGATGTGCTGAGGTTTCAGAGGAAGCTTAACATTCTAGAAGCCATTTCTCTTCAACTAGCTGTGACACATGCCCGCCTGATGGATGTACGGTACTCACTTTCTCTGCAGACGAGTATCTGATTTCATTGGGAGTCCTCACTGACTCTAATATTGCTGAGACAGCTGCTCATCTTTCTTTTTTTTTTTTTTTCGAGGAAGCACCATGTACTCACTCTAATTACAAATCCTGTGATCTGGCCATTCTTCAGCTTTTGCAGCCTGCCCGTAACTCTTCCTATTGAGGTTTTAAAGATGATCTGGAGGTGGAACATCTGACCTCCCAAAAATATTCAGTTCCATTTATTGCTTATTTTTGCACTGATCTCACTTTGGTGTCTTTAGTGGGGTCAGAGTGGTGAGAAATGAAAAGGTTATTTTTTTAATTTCTATTTTGATTTTAGGTAAAGGGGACTGAGAAAATGAAATTGTAACTCCCTGGCTACCATTTTATATGTGAGGATGTGATACCTGATGTATCCTTTGTGGCTGCTCCTAACAGCTTTGCGGAACCTTCTCATTTTTGATGGTAGCATGAATTCAGTGGTTTTGATTCAGAGTCTGAGTTTGATAGCTGCTGATGGCTGCCGCACACGACGGTTGTTGTAAATGGTGCCCATAAGCACCATGTTAAGGATGAACATACAGAAACAACTAACGACTCTCCTAAGCAGTTACTGTTTGATGACTACCTAATTAAAATTCTGAAATGAATCGGTGGCACATACCACTGGAAAGTCCATCCCAGCTACATTTAGATTATTAAAAGTTATAAAGATTGATGCAGGTCTGCAGAGAAGCTCCACTGAGCCAGGGAATGTGTCCAACCAGCAGTATCCCTAGGTGTGGGGCTGGGTGTACCAGCCCACACAACTGCACAGGGCACCTGCCTCCGTAGCTCAACCATTGCAACACCTTAAACTGGTGTTATAAAATACCTGAGCTTCAAGAAGTATTGTCTTTGTGAGTTACCATGTTCTAATCAACACATTCCTCTAAGTGATGGCTCACAGGGTCTGTGCAAATTTCCCGCTGATTCTGATTAGTGTACACAGAAATACGCACATGCATTCTCTTAGAATAAAAAATCTACCTTGTTGTATGGACATGGGTATTCCTACCTTTGAGTCCTCCGCCTGTCAGTGACTGTGTAAGCAGGCCAGCCTGCAAAAGTGGAGCATCTATCACTGGAGAAAGATGACCAGATTTTTTTACTTAGTCTGTAAGCACGTGGAAGATGTTGGTGAGGAACGAATACATCTTTTAAGCTATACCTTTAGTATATGACCTCTCTGTGACTCAGGGTTTTCTCTGCAAGTCAGTGAAAGTCTTGTCAAGACAGTTTATATGGCCAGTATTCACTGATACAGTTTTGTCCTATATGGCTTGTTTTCACCTTACAAGATGATTGCATTTCTTACAGCACCTTTTGGCCACATGGAAGACAAAGCCCTGGATAAACAGGATCCTCTTTCATGCTCTTACCTTATCTTCACCTCTCTGAAATTTGAAGTAATTTCTTTGTTGAAACAAGTATATAGCAGAAACTATTCAGAAGTTCTTTGGTTGGCCTTCTCCATAGCTCTGTGTTTACTTACAGCCCAACAAAATGTGAATTTGGCAACACTGTGCTGATCTGTTCTCTGAGTATTATTTCCATAAGCGTCTATTTTCCAGGAGATAGCACTGACTGCCCACCTGAGGATGTGCAGAAAAGCACAGTTCAAATAAAAGATCCACTCAACTATCTGAGAGCATCTCTGTTTTTCTTTTTTAAATTGCATTGTTCACCGTAGAGCCTATATTGATTTTTTTTTTAATCTCAGTCATGTGACTGAATGGTTTGAAAGATGCATTAAAGAATAACAAAAAAAAGTTTTTTCCTCTTCATTTTCAGTGACTTCCAGGCCCTCTAAATCAGATTCTGGCCTTGGCTGCTGCCATTTCACACCCTTTGTCCCCTGCTGCTCTTCAGTTCTGGCAAAATCCTATTATTTTCTCACTGATACAAACTCCTAATACGTATATATCCGGGAAACGTACTGTTTGATCCAGAAGATTCCAAAATTATGCTATTTGTCTAAGATTTGAAAACAGCCTTGTACAGATGCTATACTCTTTGACCCCTATCTGATAAGCATGCATGACACCCAGGGACATGCAGTTGTAGTTACTCCCTTAAACAGTCCCTTTAAATAAGACTGTGTAATATAAATCAATGAGGAAAAATCAAATGACTGAGTGAAATCCTGATCTCACTGAAGTCCATAGCAAAACTTCTTCTTTAGCAAAACCTCTTTATTTATTTTGGACCTGGATCTTTATTTTGCCACTTCTGAGCTAGAGGGAAGCTTTTGGCATTGACATCACTTTATCAAAAGCAAGCACTGTGTCAACAAAAATGATGTCTTTGAATGGTGGGTGACATGATTACTATTTCTACCTCATTATGGGAAGTTAACTTTGAGTTTGCAAAGCTTTCCGAAAGTCTCTGTTAAATCACACCATAAGGGCAATATCCACATACGTATTTTAAACGTGCATATCCTTCCACAGTGAGCATAATAATTCATCCAGAAAACCAGAGGGAGATGCAGCATGGCATACATAAATATCCTCTAAGACTAGAATAAACAGGGATTGTAAACTGGTATACATTAGTTTTCACCATTATTGTATTTAATGCCTTTGTTTCTGAACTTAGAAGCGCTACAAAAATCAGTAAGTTTTCATTTGCACTTTGCTGCTACTCTCTGGTAGCGTAACAAGCAACACAAAAGGGGAGCATTTGAGAATACTCCCAGATGTTCAGCTTGCTAAAGCGCTGCACGTGTGCCGGCTGTATCTGGTATTTTTAGATTTCTCTGAGATCCAAAACACTATCAAACCCCAACAGCTTTTTCTCTCTGAATCTTCAATCCACGCTGTGTGGCACTTGTTTGTATTGTACAGTGCCAAAGCAGGGGCTGAATAATCAGATACCCTGGCACTTTGATACATTTTCAGAAAAAAAAAATTAGGCTTAGGAATGTATTCTTTAGCTAATCTGGCAAAATCCTTACCCAGTAATATTCTCCCTAATGTGTTACGGGGTTAAAAAGAAAAAAAAAGTCCCTCTTATCCACAATCTTCTTCCTCATAAGCCACACACAAATTTTTCTACTCCTGCCCTGGTTCCCCTACACTCCCCCTTCTCACTGCCCACTCTGTCTCCTCTCATGTAAGACATAAAAAAACTACAGTGTTTCTCCTGGGGACCATGAGTTTGAACTAGAAATCCTGTCTACAGCACATTTGAAGATGACACCTGTTTCCTATTTAGAGCAGGTTCTGAATTTCAGCACATATTGCTGTTTCTCAAATCTGACTACTGCACTAACACAAATTGCTCAAGACTCTGTATCTCCTTTCATACTAATCTTTCCCATTCTCTCATCCTGCTCCTTCCTCCCTCCCAGGAATTCTCTGTCAGGCTCTTCTTTTCGTCTGACCGCCACACAACATCTAACCATCCCCTTCCACCTCAATGGCTCATCTCCGGCATTAAGCACATAGCACATGCTTGTTTCCTACGCCGCTCGCTGCGAGCGTTAAATGGCTGACGGGATCACCTTGTTATATTGCTAGTAAACATGTAGTGCCTCTGGGAGAACAGCTACAGCTTCGGGGAGCCTGCAGGAACGTAGCCGAAACGCAAACTGACAACAGGGAGCTTCAGCAAGGAGAGGTTCCTCCCCGCCGCGCAGGCCCCTCTCAACCAGCATTGGAGGTGTTTTCGCTGCTATTTCCAGCTTTGGCGTGAGGAGTCTCCCGAGTTATTTTTACAAGAGGTTGGGTTTTTTTTTAAAGAAAAAAAAGCCTCTGCATGTCCCTCCTGTACGCTCTGTGCTGGCTGCCTGCGGGCTGTCAAGTGATGGACAGAAGGAGGGACCGGGGCCAGGGCCGTGGGGCGAGCCAGCAGGACATGTGAGCCACATGGAGCCTGTGTCACCAAGGGAAGCATGCCTTGGCAGGTCTGCCTGGTCACCGACCCCACACCAGCTCAAACCACTTCTGGGTAAAAGGTTCCTTTCTCGGAAAGGTGTTTCTTAAGATCCAGGCTATCTGAGTGCTGCACTTTGATACCTCGTCAAATTTCTGCTGCCACCACGGCAAGTGCTATTTGCAAAGCAGGTGTTCGTGTGCTTTTGAATGCCTTAGTTAAATGGTGATAGATGGTTCTCCTGTGCACACACCAGGACCAGGACTGCTGGTCTGAGCAACGCACCATGTATAGCTTATGTCTCATTACATAACAGTTTATGAGTTGAAATGGCTTTAATGGAAAAAGTCTAGTACAACAAAGAACCTTATTCCCCAAAATAAGAGAACTGTAGAGTCATAAAATCACAGAAAAATTTATGCTAGAAGGAACCTTTGGAGGTTTGCAGCCCAACCTCCTACTCAGAGCAGGACTAGCTTCAGATTGAGAGGAGGTTGCTCAGGGTTTCATCCTTCATCTGAAAACCTCCAAAGACAAAGATTACACAGCCTTTCTAGACCCATTTTCTCAAAATCAATGTGTAATTTTAAAATATATCTCAGGTCCTCAGGTAAGAGTAGGACATGCTTTGCTCCTTTGCTTGGAGAACCATGCGGTGCCTTGGCTGCAAATGTTCGGGCCAAGAGTTACTCCTGTGACTCCTGCAAATGTACGTGGCTAAATTCCAGAGGGTTTTCCTGGAGCTTTTATCACCAAGGTCAGAGGATTATAAAGCTACCAGTTATGAGTACAGTGTGAAAATATGCCCACGTAACCGAATCTGGCCTAGCTTTACCTCTTGGATGCCCACCAGACTGCTGCGTGAGGATCCAGACACTGGATCTTTCACTTGAATTTATATGGAGTATGGACACAGTCCAGGCAAATGCCCCTGTTTGTTTCATCTACCTACTCCCTGACACCTGCTTTTGAGACCTCATGGTTTCACTCCTTAGCCAAGGTCCAGTGCTGATTCTTCTGTTTTTTCTTGTATTGGTATCTCCACTGTAAAGGTTAACATTCAATTTCTACCTAATTCTTCAAGAGTTTGGCACTTGTTAGTGGAAAACACATACATGTGGGTGCATAGAGCCTTTGTGTAGAGTTTCTGGACGTAACAAAGTCAATTACTTAACAGAAAATTACAGAAGAACGTACTAGTTCTTGCTGACTTCAAAGACACGGCGAGCGCTCTTTCCTTGGGAACTGGGCAGGGAGTTCAAGCATCAGGAAAGCAGAACCCCCCACGGCCCCACGAGGCTCCCATACAAGCATCCTGATCAGGAACTACCAAACCAAGCCTTGAACTAAGAGCTTGATTTGGAGCTTCATAAAAAAATTCTCTGCTTTGTCACAGTTAAGGGTCGGGCTTGCAAAATCTGTTTCAAGCAGCAGTGGGAATGCCTATCTGTGTCACATTTTTTAAAAGATATTTTAATTTAGCAAAATTTAGCGATTGGTAAGAAAGGAAGGAGAGTGCTACTTTAACGAAGTGAATAAGTTTTCAGCAGTGTCAGAATACAAATGGTTCACACCCTGATTTGGATATGAGATCTTTGTGAATCTACAGAATTGTGAATGAATGAGCAAATAAGAGACGTCTCGACGCCAGGAGGGCAGAGCGGTGCAGACCAGTGTGATGGCTGGAGCAGTGAAGGCAGAGCTCACCGCCAAGTGTGTGCTGTTGCTCGAGTGACAAGAGGCCAGATGCATCGTGGCTAGTAAATTTGCCAGGAGCACGGTGAAGTGTGGTCATGTTCCTTGGCCTGCAGTCCATTTCTTCACATGCAGAGGTGCACCAGAAGGCACAGAAACCAATCTCTGGGCTTTGCCTTCTTTAAATGTGAGTTAATGTTTATATCCTTTGGTCAGGAATCGTTATGCTGGGAAAGCTCCATGTTTCCAACGGGAGTGTGATGAGTAACTGGCTGGATCTGCTGTAATCACTTGTGCTGTGGTTCCTAAGACAAAATTACTAAGAGTCTTATTTGGTGCAAAACATTTTACTTGTCATTAATTATTATTTTTTTTTTTTAAATCAGAAAGGCAGACAGGATAAAGCCCTCAACCCCTCACTACTCACCAAATACACAAAACAATAGCAACATGGAATGTGTGCTCTGATTTCACAGGTGACCTGTGACATCTGCAAGCACAAACAATCTGAGCCAGACCTCAGACTCTCCTTAAAACCAGCTCAGAGCTAATCAGCAGAACCCAGGGCATGATCCTTCTGATCCTAAGGTAAATATCTATGCCTGGCCAGATGAATTATTGACCAAAATCCAATTTCTATATTCACTCTGTCTCCACTGGCAATAAAGGAAGAACATGGGAAGTCCACCTAGCAAGTGGACTTTACAGGCAACATCAGGAATCTTACTTCTAGTTTCAGAAAATTCCATTTAAAATGACCTTGTCCAAGGAACACTTCTGTGAATTAAGGCAGTGTCCACTGTGGCAAACTGTGGAGTGCAGATCCACAGGGGAATCAGCGAAGAAGGAAAGTTTCCCCAGTAATTCTCCAGGTAAGACAGAATATTGATGGCCATGATGGGATACTTCCATCCTTATCGAAAAAATTACAGTAAAATACGAAGAGTTAGAAATTAGATTTTGCAGAAACATTCTTTAGAACAGCTTCATATATGCAGAATTGCTTTTTTGGTTTTGTTGGAAAATATAATAGAAGCAGTATCTTAGGAAGCTTTAAGAAAAGCACAAACAACTCTCAGTGTGGTTTTATTTTCTTGGTAGGTGATCAATTTAAATGTCAAAAGAGACCAATTGGAAAATTCTTTAAAAAAAGTTAAATTGAACATATTCAAGTGGAACTTGTTCCCTTTATGTATTCATGTGTTTTATATTCTGGCATAATTATTTTAAAACATGACTAAAATACAATGAGTTTGATTAAGATGGTTTTAATAAGGAGCACAGAAAATGTGTCTGTATGTAATAATAACAATGAGCCCCATTTTTTACAGTTTAATTTGCTGGGTCAACATCTAATGGTTTTCCCATTAGCATTGGTGTGATTTGATGTGGAAAATAATCCCGTTTCCCAACAAACTTTAGGAGATAACAAATATTTAATGACACCCTACGTAGAAACAATAAATAAATTTGAGTTGCTCTTGGACTCCTGTGGAAAGAGGTTGTGAAAATTTTATAAGTTGGGAATTAATAAATTATAACCTGGCTGTTAAAATGTGAATCACTAAAGACTCTTGACACCCTTTTCCTTTCTCTAATTAGAATTTAAAAATAAATAAATGAACAAATAAACTTGTCATGTTTAGAGGCTAACTTCTCTGCACAAGTTGTGAAAGTAAGAAAAGTTGATCATATATAGTTTGCATATTTTCATTTACAAATTACAATTCCAGAAAGAACAGAAATGAGGTAAAGGACCAACAGGATAAAACATAATCCATTTATAAAAACATATTGTAACATTGAAAACAATTACCCACAAAAATTCCTGGAGCATCGAGATTTTGTACAGTACTCTGTATATTAAACAGTCATAAGAATTGTCAATGCAATTTTCATTTAGTAAAGCACAGTTACCTCAAAACACTTTTATTTGTGCCTTTATGTGTGAACATTTTGTATTCAAACTCAGAACGAGCAGAAAAAAACACCATAGCGATGATACAGGGACACTGGTCAAAACCTTGTATGTACTGAGTAGTCCGTGGAGCTCAGATACTTGTCTGGGAAAGATGGGAATTGTTTAAGTGTGTGCCTGTGTGTCTCTTGTCTGTCCTGTGAACAACCTGGCTTTCTCTGTTGGCCTTCGAGTTGTTGGCAACAAGTCTGTGGGAATTCCATGAAGGGCAATTTGTTTCCTATCTCCTAAGCGTGTATTCATCTCAAGCATGGGGATCTTTTGTTCAGAACAGAGTACATGCTCTTGTTCACTAAAATGTCCCTGCTATAACGAAAGTCCATAAGCTTGTCTGCTTGCTTCTGCTTTCTTAGTGTTCACTGTATAGGGCGAGACATGAAGAAACATGCTAGTAGATAACACTAAAGCATGATTGGGCAGGCCTTGTATCTTCCGCTTAAAATTATTTCTGTTATTTTTCATGATCTGGCTAATTCTCATGGACATTTTATTATCTCTTCTTCTTTTCCTCAGTATTTATGACTCATGATGTCATCATGTATAAAATTGGTCAAGATTAGATTGGCTGCCTCTGCTGAGCTGGAATTAAGTTTAGTCTTTTGCTGAGCTGGAATTAAGTTTAGTCTTTTGTTGATCCCATGTAGAGAAAACTACTGCATAATTTGATTGGGCTAATGTTTTGTATTGGCTTTTGCTGAAATATCTCTTTTATTCATCTCATCAAGTATCTCCTTCTCCAGATTTTCACAATTCCTCATACTTTAACTCATGTTTCAGAGTTCTACATTTACAAACCAAAGTTGTCTTCTGTTTGGTAATGTTCATTCTCCGGCACTGTTTGTTAGCAGGTAGAGCCAGACAAAGCCCAGTCAGAATAGCAGTGTCAAAATCAGAGCACGTCATTCTTTTACCTAAAGAATTATTGTGGATTTTGCAATCTTTTTTTTCAATCAGGTCTGATAACAATCTTGGAAGCCACCTGGAAACAAGGACCTTCCTGAAAAACAAATGTTACTGCCTGCACTCTTTTTAGTACATGCTGTGTGGGTGCTACAGCTAGAGTTTTACTGCCCCTTCCACATAGTGCTCATTTGTTTCTGGAATGATTTTTTTTGTCTGAAGAACAGATAATTGCCTCACTTCATTGCAGTGTGTTTTTCCTTCTCAACAGCACGACACCGAGTGCTCATATGGGTGTATGCACAGCAGAGGTCCCCAGCAATTCCCCTCCAGACATCTGCTATTCCCAAGCCCTGATCCGGCCGAGGAACAGCAGACTTCCCCCTGCACAAAGAGCACGGCTCTTCACGAGGCAAAGCGTAACCAGGAGCCAGGATGGAAGCTGTAGGCCATCCAGGTATTCCCTTCACTGCCACGGTTTTCTGTGGTCAGCTGAGCATGGCTTGTGCTCACTGAAGCCTGCTCTACAGCTGAGCAGAACCAGGCTTTAATTACACCATCCTGTGTCACTTTCTTTGCGTGTCACAGTACTTGAAATGGTGGGTACAAGTCTCCTAGCGTTAGGCTCCAGTCACCCTCTACTAAAGCCATGTTGTAGGCTCAGCCCAAACGTGAGGAGTGGATCCTGTTCTGATCTTCCCTGGTCCACTCTCTGTGTGGCAGTCCTTAGGTCAAGGAGACCACCTGGGGCCATGGCAGAGAAAGGGACAACTGAATGCAAACAAAATATCCAAACCTTCCCAAAACATGCATTTTTTTTTGATCTGATGTTTGAATCACATCCATCCTTTCTGCAATCTATTTTAGATATATATATTTTCTTAATGGAACTAAAAGAGGATAAAATCTTTTCCTATGGATTTATTCTGCTTCTGTTACCGTCTTATTATGGTTCTACGGGTTGCCTGTGATTTCACTGATGAGCCGTATCTGATTATTGTTCAGGTCTGGACAAGGGAAGTACTCTGTTGTATGTCATAGGAGTGTGGAAAAAATTGAGGACCTGTCATGGATGATGCAATTACCTAATTAGTGGTTCTTCTGGTCATGTTTAGTATATTTTCGTAACATACTGGAGCATTTCCTAATTTTGCATGCATGAGTGCTAGCTTGGAGCAAGTCAGCTGAATTAACGTTATTTGCTTTAAAAAACAGATTAGAGACTTCAAAGACTTCTTGGTCAACTCAAAATGTTTTCACAGGAGAAGATAAATGAAAATAGATACTTGTTTATTCTAATCAGACTGTAAATAATTTAGGATCTTTGCATCCATATTTTTTCTATTACCAGAAAATAGAGAAATTCAAAAAAAAGAAAATAAATGAAATTAAAACCTTAAAAATTCCAATATGAATTAATTTCACATTTGTGATTCTTGATTAACCTCAATTGATTCACTTGCATTTTTGTTAAAAATGGAAGTGTCGTTTTAACTTTCATATTTGACTATAAAACCTCCTTTATTACATCTCCCTAGCAAAAATCTGCCTCTCAGCTGGCCACCTGTTCTTTGTAAGGGAACTGGGCATACCTGAATTTCCCAGAACATGTCTACTGGGAGGCTGGTAGAAAGCCATGCTCCTCTGGATCAGTTCTCACCATCTTTTCTGCCAGTAAAAGTCTGCACATAACGACCTTCCCAGCAGCTAGCCACTTGTTCGGGAATCGGCACCATCAGTCAGGAAAGTCATTTATATTGGTGAAGATGCTGACCCCACAGCATCTCACAAGGCAGGCCTAAGACTGAACGAGCCAGCAGACTCCAGTTCGCAGCTCACACAGTTTATTATTTCCGAGCCCTTTTACTGTCCTTATGAGCCTAGCATCCACTTTTATTGATACGTATCTCCCGAAGCCAACAGGAAGATTAAAGCATGTAATGGCTCTTGGCAGCCTAATTTCTCAGTAACAGCCCAAGGGAAGGTGAAGTTAAAGACCACTGGAATGGTCTCAGCACCCAAGAATCCCCATATACTTTTGTCACCATATCCCTAGCTAGTGGAGTGATAAACAGAATTGATAGTGTGGGGAAGCTTTCATTTCTGATGTCTATGCCGTTGTCTGTGATGGGTAAGACATCTTCCAAAAGCATTAGCAGCTCTTTTCCCAAAACTCAATGATTGGTACAAATATGAGAAAAAAATTTGATATTTCCTAGACTGATTTAGAAGTAACAGTGATTACCAGAAAATATATTTTTAAAATACATTTTAAACTCTACCAGTGTATTTTAATTCAAGGATTAAGTTGCTTCTCAATAGAGTTTTGGTACCACCCTCCTTGCAAAGAGTAATTAAAAAAATTCATTAGTGGGGATGGTAACCTCTTCTGTCATTTCAGTCAATGTTGTAAGGTAATGTTGCCTGGAGCTTTGCACAGCTTGGCACTTGTTATAAAAGAGGGTATTTCTAATAAGATTTACATTTATTAAGACTGCTGTGGCTGCCTCAGTCTTGATCTTCCTGAAGTTAAAGGGAGAATTCTTACTGACTTGACACAGAACTGACCCAAACAGAGGGACATCTGGAAATAAAAAGCAGCCTTATAGCATCCCTCATTTTACTGGGATAAGAAATAACTTTCTCACATCATTTTGCTCTTACTTTGATATACAATGCACATTCTTATTCACTCACACAAACACTTGGCATGGATATTTTAAAATAAGTTACCTCAAGATAAGTTACCTCTGTACAAAGCACCTATGATATGAGACACAAATGAAGGCACTTGATTCAGGACAAGTATAGACTTCTCAGCAAGTTACTGTGTTTTTTTAGCAGCTGGACAAGGCTCTGTAACTTTAGATCCCTAATATAAAAGTTTTCCCTGTTAAACATAACTGTATAGATAGAACCAAACTGAGTTACATTCGTGCCTACGTCAGGATATGCATTGGTTGCATTCCTTTCCCTGATCAAATAAAATTATCAGAGAAAAATTTGATCATATGGCATCTCCTTTATGCCATGGCCTCTCACCTCAATATGAAGAATTAATTTGAGGGCTGAATTGCTCTAAACGTACAGCCACCTGAGTTAAACCAGGGTATCCCACCTAATTAGAAAAGTATAGCTACTAGCAGACATGGTGAAAGGGAACAGCCGCTAAGGTGTCTTCTGCCTCACCAAGGCCCTTGTTGTGGGCAGCAGGTATGTCCTTGTCTTCATTGATGTCTTTTCCTTTCATGGAGCTATGGTTTCCATGATACCAACTGACAACAAACTGAACATCCTGGTAACGCTCTGGGTTGAAAAGAACTTACTTTGTGATGTTCTTTTCAATTATTTGCCCCCCCCCCCAGCAAATAGACTCTACACAAATTTGTCCAGCACTCTTAAAACTAAAAGACTTTGCATTCTGGATGTACTCACATATTTACATATTTAGAGAAGACAGTAAGTAAAGACAGCAGTGGGCTCTTTGTGCCAAGTCAGAGTGTTTGTCCTGATGAGGTAAGTTGATTACAGACGTGCAAAATGTCTTTTTTTTCTTAGGGTATTGTCTTTCGAGAAGTAGAACCACCTGGTGTGTCATTCTCACTCGCCTTTATCTCTTTGAGAAAGATCATCGGGTAGTTTCAGAGAACCTTATTGTTCTTACAAAGCTGAAGGCAGCAAGTAAAATGATCCAGTTCACCTGTATCATTTATTATTTTCTTGTCTTCCAATATTTCCTCCTCTGTTTGTTTTTCCTGAATAATTTTAAACTTTTTCATCTTAGTTCATGCCAGAGATACATGCAATATCCAACGCAATATAGCGTATCACAGAGTTTTCTAGTTGCAATAAAGGAAAAGAGCACTCAGTAGCTTAATTGGAGCTAAACACTGGGTTTTACAGAGGCGCATATATATAAATAATTGTTTTAAATATCACAGATTTTTCTGTATGAAGGCCTATTTTTCACTCAGTAAAACAGCGAGACTGGTATCTGCTCGTGAGCCAAGTCACACACTTTTATTTCTATTGTGAACAAGAAACAGTTTAAAAACAAAGATTTAATTCTTTAGCTGAATAACTAGTTTCTTGGCAGTGATTATAAGGAGTGCAAAATGCCTATTATGCTTTGATTATAATCATAATTCTCATTGAATCACCAACTCCTATAGCAATGACTGGTATTCTTTAATAATGAAGAACTGAATTTTTAGCCTTGAACAGTCATCTGCCCTGGACTGCAGAAATGTATCAAGTACACAGCTAATGTAAATGAGTGTTTTTCTGCATTGCCACTATTATTGTATAGTTTGGGGAAAGGAAATATGTCTATAAATGAGAAATCTGCTTAGAGCAAATACATAATTCAATACATTTCAATGTTAAATTTGTTTCCAAATTATCTAGGGATGACATATTGGGATGTTTTTTGAAAAATTACCCATTTTAGAAAATCTGCTGCTTGACATGAGGATGGATAACTGGTTATGCAAGTAACTCATTGATATCCAATTTACTAGTCTAATAAGCTGCACACTACTCTTATTTCCTGACTGGATGCAAATATCTCTTGGAATCAGAGCTGTCTGTACCAGAAATTCACTTTTTGCCTGGCTCACAATGTACTGGTTTCAGTAACTTTTGCCAGTGACTGTCTCGAAAGAATGTTCAAGGAAAATAACTGTGACAGGAGCAATAAGCCAGCAAAACTGTTCTGACCAAATACGTGGAAACAGTATTTTAAGGTATTCCCTTAGCCCTTTTTTAGCCATTCCTCTAGCTACTGTGCTCTTTCAGAGAAACACAGTCACCCAGTCACTCAGCTGAATGCAAATAAGACCCATCTGGCAGATCCGGTCCATTCTTGTGGGCACGGCGGCCTTCGATGGCCCAAACAGTTGAGCAAACTCGCATGGTAATGGTCAAGACTGATAGCCGGCTACCATCATTGCAAATATTAGTGGATGTCCTTTGAAGGCAGCGTTTTGAGTTCAGCAGGCTGGCATTTTTCAGTGTATTTCTGTCAACTAGCTCCATAGCTGCCACATCTGAGATGCTGCAGTGTTGTCACAACCTCACTGACAGCTTTTAGCAAATCATGACTTTCAGCTTGAAAAGTGTCCAGGGAAGCTGGGAACCCCAGGAAATGCATTAATTCTTTGTCTCTCTTTTAAAACAACATTGGATTGACATTAAAAGCAACACTCTTCCTAGAAACACAGTGTTAGACTGGAGCCACAAGCCATGACCATCATTGGCTATGGAGCAGAGAAGGAGCAGCACGTGTAGACCCGTAAGCTGTGTTATTAAAGGAATCCGATCAGCTGAGCCAATATGTCTCTTGCAGATTCAGAGCAGAACATAGAAGAATGCTCTGTGCCAAATCATTCATTACCTCACACCTACCCCATCTCACCAGACCTCTTTTAGGAAACAACAGCAACAGCAGCACTACTGCCCTTGCATTTTCACACTTGGACACTGACAAAGGCAGGAAAATCCCTACCCCAGTGCTTCTTGGAGCTAACAGAGGTTTTGCAACAAGTCCCAGGAGATGGAAGGACTCTGCATCTCCTCTCCACTCCCCCATCTCATGCATACATACATACATATATGTGCACAACCAGGTCTTTATTTAAACGGACTTGAATTTACAGCACATTAGAACAGTGTGTGGTTTGTGCAGAAAGTGATAATATGGATTCAATTAGTTTGATCTTGCTTTCTGTGCTAAAACTGAGTATGTTTAAATTATTGTTGTGGCATTTCTTCTCTATTTGCTTTGTATGTATCATAAATAATAATACAATAAGTTTTCAAATGTGTTTTCTGGTGGCTATTAGGCTATGAAGCAAAATAGGAGTGTTCAGTGGAAGACTAACAATAACTTTATTGTTACAGTACATTTAATTCCAAACAAATCTGAAATCTAGATGACTTTACAAATTTTAATCCTTTCACCCGTCCTGGAAATGCTGACACTTTTTCTGTATGGCTGTTATTTAACAGTTCAGAAAAGCACAAGACAACTAATTAGGACAGAAACCCATTTAACCTTACCTAGTCAGCCAAAAGTTAAGCGTGTAGTCTAGGCTAGTTGTGCCAGCTCCTCATAGTGAAAAGCTAATCTAACTCATCATCCATGTCTATGATCAGCTGGGCTAACCCAAAGCAAAGGGTAGGAACACGCAGTCAAGATCAGAGAAATGTTCTGAGGCTCTCTTTCAGGACAATATAGTTTTGAATTAGGTTAAGCCAATTCTAAAAATCTCATGGCATTTTTATAGCTAGACAAGCCCCTTGTTTCACTTTCAGCTGTGCTTTTTCTTCCCCCCCTGTACAAGTTTCTTGTATTTAACTCTGCAAATTAAGGCAATATCAGGCAGATCATGTGAGCAGCACGATATGTATAAAAATCACATTTAATTCCCCATTTCTTTCCAGATATGAAGAAATAAAGAGGTATTATTAACATTATGTTGCTCAGCATAACAGAGAGGATGTTGGTCAGCTGAGAAGATTTCAATATGCCCAACAGAATCAAACAGAAAGTAGGAAAATTGAGAAAAAGCAGAAGATGAGATATTCTGAGAAGACTTGAAATTAGCAGAGTTGAAATTAAATTAATCCCTTTGAACCAAAGGGTTTTCTGCCCACCAAATTTTTGCTCCAACATATCTCTGCTTCCACATTGCGACAATGGGTAATTTCGGTAACGTGTGTTGCACCCAAAGGATAAGCCAGTCTGAAATAGTATGTGTGGACATGTTAAAACTAAGCAGCATGTTTTCTTTGCCTGGATAAAGCCAGTCCAGGGTGACTGCAGGGTTATGGGGAAGGAAGAAAGGGTTATCATTAGGGATTCCACTAAAATTCAATTTGTCATTCTTAGGGAAGACATTGTACTGTTGTAATAGATTGATTACTGCAAATTGAAGAAGCTGATTAAAAATTCCCTAAAATTTTGGCACAAACTTGACACACAAAAGAAGTCCTACAGCAAAGACTATTCAAAGATACCAGAAGGTAAATTACAGAAAATGAAAGTTTAAAAAAACCCACAGAGGTAACCTACAGATACACTGAGATTTAAAATAGCAAGGGAATCAGACTCTTCTGAGAAACTACTTATCTAATCTGAAAGAATTCTGTAGGAATGAGCTCAATGAAAGGTCAATGAAAATGGAACTGAGGAAGAATAAAGAAGAACCACATGCACTAAACTTGAAGACATAAATACATATACAATTTACTTAGTTCTATTCAATGCATGACATGTGTCAGTGTTTACCTAAAATCACTGCATAGAGAAACTAGGGGAAAAACAGTCTTATTTTGTTTGTCTTCATTAAAACTTTTGAAGGCATGTATAAGACATATTTCATTCAGTTATTTGAAAAGACAGACTGCTGTGAGACTGAGCTAAATCTAAATTAAAAAAATATATATTTTTGCGGGTTGTTTTTTTGTCTGAAACCAGGAAATTCGAGTCTTGATAAGTCAGAGCAATAAGCATTAGCATAGTACTTCACCAGAAACTCACCATCTCCTAGTTAATCAAATGAGGTTGACAAAGCCAGTGTTCAGTTCCCGGGACCCTCCATGGGATGCTGAAGTTGAGGTTCTTTCCACCCGCGCAGCAGAGGGAGCGCAGTGCTGGGGACCTCAGCCAAAAGGTTGTCTCGCAGCCCCGCCACAGGCCACAGCCTGTGGTCAGGGCACAACCTGGCATCCATGAACAGGCACTGGTGAGTAACTCTGCTCGCAGGGCAACTGGTTTGTAGAAATCAACTGGAGAAAATGGGCTTTTGTAGCTGCTGTCAAAGAAGGGCTTTCCTTCAGCATCCCAGTGCCATCACCCAAGCCCTTCTGCATTTTTAGAGACTGTCTTTTTGTATTCATGGAAGGGGAGCACCCTCTAGACAGTTGCCCAGCCCAGGGTTTGTTCTATGGAATGGGAGAAATGAGATAGCAAACTATGTATTTGGAATAATATATGTAGACATGTATAGGACTTTGATTGACTCCCCACAGTCCTACACAACAGAAGTTTCCCAAGGGAAACTTCCGTTGTCTCCTGTGACACTGTGACAAAGGAAAAACAAACAAACAAACAAACAAATGCCATTTTGTACTGTGGTTGTAGGATTTGTTTTATGATGATTTCTTAATTTCTTTTTCTCTTTTTGCCTCAGGACTATTAAGCCCCTAAAAGACATTTTCAAGACATATGCAGACTAATGCAATGGCTGATTACAAATATAAGTGCCCAATTAAAACTGTCAGAGGCTCAAGCTTTAGAGCACTAAGTACAGTTCAGAACATGGGATTTTCATGCTGTATATACATTTAACTTTCTTACTCAATATTCAGGTTAGCGTGGTGTCCAGTGCCTTGTGGGAGAAACTTCATACTGTATTGCAGATAAATGCATGGAAATATATTTATTCTCATGTTCAAAAATTCATTATTAGCTGAAAATCAGGACTCCGATAGTTTGAAGTTTCTGTTCATTTTCTTAGGTACTGAACTCAGATGTCATTGATGAAGCTTTCTCTAACTTGCCTCTAAAGCTGCTCGCGGTTCTCCTTTTATCTGTTTCTTTCCACCTCCTTGCCTGGACAACCGTTTCTCCTTTGCTTCCTGAGTCTCTACTCTGTACCTTGTTCCTTTTTTTCCCTAGTATATAGCTTTGAAGCTGCCTCCCCGAGGATGTTCATCTGATGTTTTTAACAAATAAACTCCAGCATTCTGTGAAACTCACATGCCTTCAGGTCTCACCACAGACTCAGATCAGGGTCAAAGTTTTTCTTAGATGCATTAACCTTTCTAGAGGGACCTGGTCCTTTCATAAAAACCCAAACTGCTGCTTACTTTCATTATCAAGGACCAGAAGAAGCCAATGGCTTCATGACATTTTCATAGAAAACAGTTTGTAGCAAGAGTTTCTAAATTTGAGTAATCTACAAGCCTTGTAGGAAATTCTGGGGATGTGCACACATGCAAATCATATATGGAAAAACTTTCTGGCTACATATAATACTCTTACATTTGTTTTGTTTTAGCCTTAGGTCTTGTATTATCTGCAGTATTGTACAAGTTTTAACTTACCTTTACCGATTTTGCTTAAAGCTGTCTCTCCTACAGTACAAATGTTGTCACATCGTTTCATTTTATCTGCTGTGTGCACACATTTCGCCATTTTTGGTGTATCTTTCACAATCAGCTATTCCAATAAGTACAGTATCATCTATGTCTGACTCATTAACCATGCAGTCATTTCTGTTTCACTTGGTTTTGCTCTCAGTAAAAAAATGTTTTATCAAAAAGGTAAAGCTGAGCAAATAATTTACATCAAACACTTTATCTTCCTTCTCCTCCTGGGAAATATCTGACCAGACTGCACTTATTTATCCATTATTAATTATTTATACTTTTCCAACACTGACTAATTAATTTCTTACTGTATGGATTAAGTACAGATAGCCTAAACAGAAATTAATTTCCTTCACTCTGTAATTAGTCAGCAAAGTCAGGTTGCTTTGTTTCAGATCCCTGGTCTGCGTCACACACAAGAATTCTTTACTTAGGAAAACGAAAATTCTAGGGCCAGTAAAGTGGACAGCCCTTGAATGTCTACAGAAAAACACACACCTGTGTCTTTCCAGGTAAACAGATTGTGTTTTGGTTAATGCTGTCATTCACATGTATTTCGTTAGGTCATGAGAATGCTAACAGTGCAGCAGGGAAGCGAGACCTTGTTTTGTACATTGGTGTACGAGGCTATTTTGAGTGCCCGCAAAAACTCTGAGCAACACAAAATTCAAGATCCAGCATCTCCTGAGTGTGAGCCTCAGATGTCCACCCTCCCTCAAAAAAGTGGCTGTGAAATCAAGGTCAAGCTATGGGTGCTTGTTCAGGAAACACCGGGCTGAAAGACAGGTGTTAAAAAGAAAAAAAATCTGCTCATACCTCAAACATCTACAAGGTGCTGCAGCTTATCTTGCAAGTGACTGAATCTGTATTTGTCTGAAATCTGCAGACAAATACGTAACAAACACAATGATCTTAAAGGTGTTTAACACCACCAAGCTTTCTAGAACTGAACTTCTTCAGCCAGGCCCATCTTCTGGGCCTGGCATCCTCCCGACTCACTCTTCAAGCTGCAGTTGCCTCTATAAGGAGCCAGGATGATATTAGACCTGTAGTTGGCAGAGGAACAATTTGAAAATTCCTGACAGTACACTCTTTTGCCTCTCAGAGTGCATTTGCACTGCTCAGTTAATGAGCTAGTAACATTTTAAGCCTAAGGAGAAAAGAGGGTGAAGGCAGAACTATAGCCCTTGTCAACCACAGGTGCAGGAACCAACATCACTTCCATCTTTAACACGGGGGTTTTTTTCATTATTTGGGTTAGCCTTGAAAAAAACATGGTTCTTCAACATTCACCCTCAGCTTCCATGGCTTTAAGGCCTGGAGGTGGCCAGGCAGTGGGCAGGTCCATGCTGAGATGGGTCTTCATTGACAAGGGTCTTTATTTTATAGCTGCCATCTCTTAAGAGGATAACACACAATCCTGCCACCAATCTCTTAAGGGGGTAGTCAGAGTCGTCATAACGTAAAAATGATGTCTCTCATGGAGCTGTGTTTTCTATTAGCACTCCTGTTGTCTGTGGCAGTGAATATGAAGGGGTATTTCTATTAAGCTCTTCTATGGGCTTGGCTCAGTGAAGCTGGCAAAACTGTAAGAGAACGGAATGCATCTGGGTCTGCGATCTGCATCTAGAACCGGATTATCCCTCAGGTCCCATCCCAGCATACAGCATTCAGGAGGAAATTATATTATCTACTTGATAATTTATTCTAGGAAAATGTTTTGAGTGGAAACAATCAGCAAGAGACTTGTCTTCCTTATTCAGCAGTTACGTATTCTCTGTTCTCTGCAGAACATGGTAATATTTTGGGGTGATTTCCTCACTGTCAGCTTATAAAAATACCACACTAATTTGTTGTAGTTGGAGTGGCTCTTCTGGGAACCCTTCCAAAGCAGTCAAATACCTACATGGACTGACTTGGCTGCCTGGCTTACTACATGCACTCTAAATATGGCAGGGTGAGATGTATTAGAACATACCAGCCTAGTCACCATCTCCCTGCTCTTGTACTCTTCATAGTAAAATCCATGCACATTGTGCTCTCAGGCTGGGGCTATTTTTAGGTGCTATTTTTCCACTCAGTCTGCAGCTGCTTTCAGTCACAAGCTCCTTTAACTAAAACAAATACACAGTCCTTGGCAAAGAAGAGGTTGTAAAGAGGACAGAAGTGTGCACATGAATCTTGTGCCTGCCTCACCAAGTTTTACGTAGGGAGGGCCAGAGGGGAGCAAAGAGGACCCTGATGCCCTGAGAAGCCCAGACAAACATTCACCATCGTGATTAGCCCTGCCTTCAGCCCTCCTCCAGAATGACTGATGAAGGGCAGGCTTCTCAGGGCAGAAGAATGTGGGAGGAGGAGAGCTGGAAGGCTACCAGACCCGGCATTATCTGCAGTACCTCCCTGAGAGACACACACAGTCACACTCGTTGCTGAGCCTCTTGCCTTCAGTATATGCACAAGCTCCTTCAGCAGAAGATGTAATCCCATCAGCCCTGCTGCACTGTTGTTGTTTCCTCCTTCCCTCTCCACCTTGGGGAATGGAGAGAATGGAAAGAATGGAAAGAGTTATCACATGTGATGCCTCAGAAATAGTTGGTCTCTGAGCAGAAGCTCTGGCTTTTGGAGCATCTCCTAAGCTCTGCAAAACATGAGGGCTGAGCTTCCCTTCAATTACAGAAAGGAAATTCTGCTTTATTCTTTCTTCCCCACTGCTTCCAGTTGGCCCCAATGCAGCAGTGGAAGTCCATGAGGCCAGAGCTGTAGGAATAACTTGTTGAATTTCTTGATAACTAAAGCAGGAGAAAGCAACTCTATCTTGTTCAGTAAGCTGAGGTTAATGTAATATCAGGACACGTTTGAAGTCAAAAGGGCATAACAGCAGCCAGCCAACTGCTTTTAGTGTTACGTGTCAGGCTCAAGTGACGAAGAGAA
Source organism: Pampusana beccarii (assembly GCA_013399365.1). Lineage (NCBI taxonomy): Eukaryota > Metazoa > Chordata > Aves > Columbiformes > Columbidae > Pampusana > Pampusana beccarii. The sequence continues at coordinate 245,240 of VWYH01002813.1, forward strand.
GTGAAATGGAGTGATCTGTATATTTTCTGAAGCCACTCCCATCCATCACAGTGGATATTTTCACTGTCCACTGTGTAAACAGATACGGTATTGAGAAGACATAGGTCTTGAGATTTTTCTTAACCTTCAGTTCTGCATACAAGCCATGAACACTGCAAGGCCATATTCCCTCTCATCCATTTCTCATGTCATAAAATACCACGGTTGTGCTCGTGAACACAAGGAGATGGGCAAGCAATATCTTCATTTCTCCACCACCCCATTCAGTTCATCTGAGGAACATTACTGAAATAATGGCAATACTTTGGTGGATAGTACGTGCTATGCTTGATAGCAAACGGAGGGATTGGGAGCTCAGATTATAAAATCTCAGATGACCTGCTTGATCCAGCACAAGACACACTTCTGACATGGAATAAGGATCAGAATGTCTTGCAGATATCACACTATTTTAAAAGCTTTATTCTGTGATACAAGCCCTTGACTGTGAGGCTGACGCAAGTAAAACAAGTATAATTTTAGCTTTCTCTGTTTTCACTAAGCACTGTACTTACTTTATGTAGTGTCACTACATAAAAAGCTAGCTAGCTATGGTGGTAATAGAAAAAAAAAAAAGCTGCATCATGAGAGTCATTTATGCTCGTCTTTTGACTCACATTGTTGAAAAATCAGCTTTTGGTAGAGTTTACTCTTTGTTGTTTAATATGGAAACTGTCTTACACTCTTCTCACACTGTCCATTAGGAGAATGCTGCCAGGCTCCACATGGGCTGCCTAAACCACAGGTGTGAAGTGCCTTGTTGTGCCATACTATCAGGTTTCTCACTAGGTATTGTATGAAAAGCAAACAAAGACACTTCTTCATGAAATCAGAAGTGCCCAGATTATATTTCACATGTGTGAGTTTCCTTGTTTTTATTAAAATTAAGTTTGCCATTTTCAAGCTAGTTTGAAATGAGGATCACCATGTATCCTAGGAAACACAGTGAGATTTTTATATGTGATCACATTTTTATCCATGTTATGAAAAAAGCAGATGGTAATTAGGTGCATTATTCATAGGAAAGCTTGTTGAGCGCAGTGTCTGTATGGTTCCAGCTTCGATTAGAACTTGTTTGGAAGAACTACTTCATACCTTTCAATTGCCCCTCATTACGTGTAATCATTACTCTTCTGTGGCCCCAGTGTGCTTTAATTCATGCAAAACAGCATATACAATATTATTTTAAAAAAAAAAAAAAAAGGCAAATTTCTGGGATGTCTTTCATTCTGCTTGATATCAGTGTGACCTTTCTGTCCATCTGAATTCATTATTGTCTATCGGAGCTGTGAATGTGCCTTGTAAGAGACCACTCGGCAGAGGGAGAGGTGCATAGCTGCCATGTTTCAGGGACTGCACCTGAGCCATTGGAATCAAAGAATCATAGAATAATTTGGTTGGAAGGGACACTCAGGATCACGAAGTCCAACCACTAACCTGACATCAGCCCTAAACCAGGTCCCTAAGAACCTCATCTGTGCATCTTTCAAACACCTCCAGGGACGGTGACTCAGTTCGCCCACTGAGGTAGTGCAAAGGATGCTGAGGGCACACTTAGAGGCTGGGCCAGTTTGCAGAAGAAAGGCAAGTGTCAGGATTCCTGTATCTCCAAGCCTTCCACCACGGACAGAGTGACAGAGAGGAAAAGGCACAGCCACGCTGCAACAACAACATTCCTGCATCTGGGTTTATGTTAGCTCAACGTTACCTACATATCTGCCTGTTTAAGTGAGTTCTAAATCATGCCCAGCAGGGTGACTAGAAATTGCCAGATAGCCACCTGGTTAGCCAGGGATTTCCTTCTCCCCTCCAGTGATCTTCATCTCCTGCTGTAGGAGTCTGAGTCAAGACATCTTCTTGGGACCCAGGGAATCCAGGGCAGTAAAATCGTTTTGTGAAGGCTATAATAGTGTAATTCTCCATTTCTGGCTCTGACTTTCTCGCAAACTGGGTAGTCCCTTAAGTGCTCAGACAAAAACTGTGTTATCCACAGACACTAATACCTGTGCCTTTGGCTAAGAGAAAGCCTCAGTGCCTCTTCAAACACCACATTTGCTGCACACCTTACAGCAGGATGTGTTGTAGGCCCCATCTGAACAACACATTGCCCAGTAAACAAGACTCGATGTCCTGCCTTCTAGTTTTCCATCTCCTACTCCCAAGAAACATAGCTGCTTCCCCTTCCGCCTTTGATGTTTTCTTGACTTGTTCACAATTAAGCTTTCTGTTTGGACAGGACACACAGCCAGGTGGTGGCAGCTTCTCTTAACATCCGCGGGAAGGACAGTGGCCTTGCTTGGACTGCCAGATCTCTGAAGCGTCCAGCACAGCTGAGGTTCTGCTGTCTCAAAAAGCTTTTGAAGCGAATCAGATTGATGTAATCCCAGGAGATCACACTGAGGATGTCCAGATCTCTGCTGGCAGTTCTGCTAAAAGCTCGCTAGAGTTCCCTCCTTCTCTTGCTTTTGGCTTTTCACACGCCACAAAACATAGCCATGGACTTTTTGTCTCAACATTCAGAGCTCATTGTATCCTGATGATATTAATGACTCCACATGAATGACCTGATGTACCACAAGCTAATGAAACACACCACATCACATTTCTTTGGGGATACACAAGCTTCCCTGTCTCTTTCCAAAACATGAACGCAATATTCAGTTTTTGTTTCTCAAAAGTCTTCAGCAAGTTACCCCCCTCAAAAAAAAAACCTCAAAAAACCCAGCCCCAAACAGGTGTCTCCACCTGTGTAGCTTTGTCACCAAGAAGGTAGAAATGTATACAAGAAAATACAGTTGGATGATCAATAGATCTGAGTTACACCTTGGTGACTGGATGGGACACCCACTTCAAAGCCTGACGGCCATTCTAAAATATCCAGGCTGGAGACCCTAGAGCAACCACATGTTTACATATATTCTTACAGAAGCACAAGATCCATCTGCAGCACAGCATCTCCAGGGAGCCATACAGACTAAGGAAATTCTCAAAACTGAATGACTGGGAAGTAGGACCCACCGCACCCAAGTGCCCTTGTTTCTCACTGAAAAAATCTTGTCAGCCTAGCCCAGTCTTGCCCTTGGGCTTCCTCCAGAGACTTCTCTGTAAAAGAAACCCAAGAAGTCCTCACAGATGGCACTCAGACTTGGAGATCTCCATATGGAAAATATTTTTGGAAAGACAAATAACTGTAACTGGGTCAGACAAGGAGATTTTTTTTTTCATACTGCCCCTGAAAATTGAGAGGGGTAAGGCTATTGTTTGTCTGCTTAGCCTACACAGAGACTTCTGTAACCTTCCACAGCATGCTAAAGTGGGCAAATAAGTATATTCAAGTGCGTATTACTACTTGTATCATGTAAGAAAGTGCGTGTGCATGTGTTTAAAAGAGAAGCTATTCAATCTTACCAGAACTGTAGCTGTCCATTTCATTTATTTTGTGGTTAGGATATTCGCAGCTTCTACTACATCATCTGTATTTGCTTCTGAAGAAATTAATTGCAGTGTTTTCCTTAATGACAAACTAATGCTTTTAACAACTTCTCTCTCCTTTGCAGCAGACAATAGACTTAGTGCCAACTGTGCCCTGCAGAAATAGATTGCTTTGAAGTAGCCATCAATAAACAGATGTGTGGGTCCAAATAAACCTGGTAAAATATACACTTGACTAAACAATGCAACAACACATTTGAGGCTTCTTTTTTTTCTGCATTTGAAATGTTTGCCAAGTCCCTGACTGAAACAGCAAAGATTCAACATAGCCATCTTCAACATTGGTCTCCCAGAAGCAACACAAACCTGCCACAAAATAAAAATAATTCAGATTCTGTGCTTTGCTGATCATAAAATCCAATAAAAAATTGCTTTTTCTGTTCTTTACTTAGAATTCCTTGTGGTTTGAGTAGGCTACCGATGAAAGTCTCACTGTGATTTCTAGTGTAGATTTTTATCATTCATTTTCAGGCTTTCACCGTCAGAAAAGTTACTTTCCTCTCTAGTAACTCAGCTCAGGAATGACCTAAGGCTTGTGACAAGATTGTTTTCGGCTCACCTTCTGGTACCTCTGGTAACGAAAGATTTGTATTGCAGTGACCTATTGGACAGCTAAAGGCACAGAAAGGGTGAGTTCGTTGTGTTCTTCCTCCTATGGGTTCTACCTACACATTAGTTCTGAGTTCCCGGCTCAACAGAAGCACAAGGGAAATAAATGGATTCCTTCCTTCCTTCCTTCCTTCCTTCCTTCCTTCCTTCCTTCCTTCCTTCCTTCCTTCCTCTCCTCTCCTCTCCTCTCCTCTCCTCTCCTCTCCTCTCCTCTCCTCTCCTCTCCTCCCCTTTCCAATTCCTTCCTTTCCTTCCTTCCTTCCCACCATTTATTTCCCTGATCTCTCCAGCCTCTCCAGGTGCTGGTTCTAGCCAGTACCACATACTGACACCTCACACCAAAGCAGAACACCGCCCCAGACCAGCCTTCATTACTACAGAGGTCCCTGATGACCAAGTGTACATCTGCGCTAAAATATTACATTGTCCTTAATCAGGCAGCCAAGCCTGGTATAGGTGTGTGTTTTCTCAAGCATCTAGTGAAGCTGAATCCACCTTTTCTTCGTTTGCCAACAAAACAGAAAGTATAAATGGCCCTTATTTATGGATGTACCTGTCCTCTCGCACAGGCAGCGGCTTGCTGTCACTATGGAGAGCCTGGATAAGAGAAGTNCCTCCCCTTTCCAATTCCTTCCTTTCCTTCCTTCCTTCCCACCATTTATTTCCCTGATCTCTCCAGCCTCTCCAGGTGCTGGTTCTAGCCAGTACCACATACTGACACCTCACACCAAAGCAGAACACCGCCCCAGACCAGCCTTCATTACTACAGAGGTCCCTGATGACCAAGTGTACATCTGCGCTAAAATATTACATTGTCCTTAATCAGGCAGCCAAGCCTGGTATAGGTGTGTGTTTTCTCAAGCATCTAGTGAAGCTGAATCCACCTTTTCTTCGTTTGCCAACAAAACAGAAAGTATAAATGGCCCTTATTTATGGATGTACCTGTCCTCTCGCACAGGCAGCGGCTTGCTGTCACTATGGAGAGCCTGGATAAGAGAAGTCTATAAATGGTGTGAAGGAGAGAACAGCATCCTGTGACCAGGCCTCCTGTCCCAAGGGTGCAGTCTGGTGTAGCTGCTGGCCATGCCTCACAGCACAGCTCTGCTTCTCAAGCACATACTCTAATTTAAAAAAAAGGCAATTTCTGAGCCCTTCTTCCTGTGAAAAAAAAAACAAAAAAATCCAACCTACAACTGATTCTAGTCATACTGATGCTGCCTAAATTAGACAAGGACCTGAAACAGTGGGTCTGGTGAACACACAGGCTGCCCTTCATTTGCCCCAGTATAAGTATTCATATCTAAGTGCCTAAACTCAGGTGTCTGTCTCAGTATAGGACCTTTTAACATCCTATTAATGGTGTTTTTCTAGGAAAAAAAAAGCATTCACCATCCCAATCATCCCATGCTCCACCCATCCAGCTACCAAATCCTCTAGACCTCCGAACTGCTTTTCCAGAACAGGCACGTGTCCCTGCTATAAGCTTTATCAACCGAGTTGAAAATACAAAGTGAAGCAAAACAGATGGAATTTCATAACCAATTAAATACTACAGAGGAAACCATAATGCCTAGGCTCCTCGTTTCCATACTGAAGTCAGTCATCTTGCTAAGCCTCCCTGAAGCTGTGACAGATCCTCTGTGTTCTCTTCTGCAGCCCCAGAGCTCAGGGGCGATCCTGCATGATGGGAGCCTGCTGAGATCCTGCTGTGGGGCTAAGACCTTGCTCCAGAGACCTCTAACCAGTGGCTGCACCTTCCCTTGATCTAACTGCTCGACATGTCTTGTCTGCAGTGACTCTCTGTTTCTTTTCGTATTACTGAGCCACCATGGTCTGATTTTCTGTGTGTGCCTGGTAGTGCTCTCTTGCTTCACAGCTCAATGGAAAAAATAATAGAGTATCTATTAGAGAAGGCTCTTGAATCAGCTATGAGATATTTGGTTCACGGACAATACGTGTTATGGGTGTGTACAAGATAAATCCATGCCAAATATGGGTGAGGAAATTCTCTGGCAAAAAGCCATAACTAATGGGAATTGGAACTCCCTTGGTCCAGGATTTCACTCCTTTCACTGCTGAGCTTGTGGAAATTGAAGTTTATAGTAGTCTTAAGTGAGAGGAGGCCATGGCCCAAGTGAATTACAAGGGAATAAGATCAGCACATACAAAGTGAGAACTAGGTTTAAAGTACTAAGGGCCTGGGGATTTTTTAGTAAGCATTTGATACCCAGGTGTCGCAAAATCTTACCCAGTAAATTAATTCAAATGGGCTTGAGCAGATTTGTCATGTGGATATAAATGTGCTGATGATGCAGAGAATGACCCTGTGAGGGCCTGCAGAGACCATCACTTCTGACATCATTGTCAGCGAATTGGAGAAGGGTCAGAGAGAAAGCTTGATGCTGTAGAGTGAACACTGCCCAAGGAGACCCACAGGTACCACCAGCATTAGCTACTCACACAAGAATGTGAGATCTGCAGCACCGACAGATACTGAATGGGTGGGGAAAAAAACTATTAATAAATCTATTCTCTTACCACAGGACTGAAGTACTGGCAGGTTTCTCACTGAGGACTTAAAAAGCAACCAACTACTGTAGATGAGTGCAAAAAGTTTAAAAGTGAGGGTCTTTCAAAAGGGATGAGTTCCCAGCTGAGGGCTGATCTGCGGTTCTGTTCACACACCCCACCTGGAGCCGCTGTGCAGCACAAGGGAAGGAAGAGAAGGGGGGCACTGAAAGATGGTGAGGTTAGAGAGGGATGGATCAACACCATTCCTTTCTGAGCTGCACCAGCTTCCTATGTGTGTATGTGTGCATCCGTAAGAGAGAGAGTGAAAACATCACACTGCTTGTTGTGAAAGGTTGCGGAAGCAAAAAGAAACAGAGAGGTAATGTAAGAAAGATGTTTCCAGTTAGTACTGGTGCAGCAGTCAATTGAATGTGTGTCAATTCCCTTTCTTCCTCTCTGCGCTCAATATATATATTTAGATGTGAGCAGAGAAATTGTTAATCTCAGATCCCAAATGCCACTTTGATAACAGCCAAGATTTTTGGGGGGGTTGCTGTAGCAGCAAAAATATGACGTTATGTTTTCTGTCCTGATGGACGACTGTATGTGAAGTGCTCTTGTCTCCAATATGTACAATATTTCAAGCTTTCCTGCCAAACATAAAAATGGAAAAAATCAAGAAAGCCTTGAGGCAACAATAACTTATTTGACATCAAGTTACATGGGTTTTACATGTTTATTTCCTCAAATATTCAATTAAAAGCTTACTTACTGTGGCAGATGTCATATCACATGGTGCATATGCTCCCTCTCCAATACAGAGCAGCTTTTTAGAAATGACTGCCAAAATGTTGTAAGAACTTTTATAATGGTTTCAGGATGAAGCATAAAATGTAATAAGTCACACATTTTTGTATGTATTTTATTGATCATTTGGTACTAGCTTTGTGTTTGGGGGTGGAGGTTTTTTTGATCATATTTTGGGGAAAGGAGGAATTGTTTCCACGCAAAGAGGGAGAAAAGGAAACTGTTGCATATTGGGAAACTGGGCAGAGGCACTTTTTTTGTGAAAAGACAGCTGGAGTGACCTGAGTGAGACAGGTTTCTTTTGGTCTGCTCTTGTTCCTGCGTATGAAATGCAAAAGGATGTGTAACTACTAATATGAGATACTTCAGTAAGTTCAGTTCCACTGAAAGCATTTTACTTCTCTGAAAAAATCTCTGAAAACTCTATTGTTGGCCATTTGGTTAGCTACTATGTAGGTAAGACCAGGCTACTTTCCAAAATCCTTGTCTGATTTCCATTCATAAATTAGTGCCTGTGTTAACCAAACTTAGATTAAATATTAAATACATGTAATGCATCTACATTTATCCAAAACTGGTATACCCACCTATTATACCTGACAGTGTAAAGCCAGTCATTAGTGACTCCCAAGAAAAAAGATGTTTTCTGGTTGACACAGTCATTCACACTGGAGATACTCCATGTTTTGCCATAGTATTTAAAATAAAGACCTGGTTCAAGGATTCTGAACTAGTAAAACAGCTCGGAGAAAACTCCAAAGTGCTTCATAAGAAAAGAATACTGAAAAAGAAGACTGAATGTAACAACACCCATATTTGTTTGCGCCCACAGAAACCTTGTATAATTCCAAGGAATAGGGTCCCTGGAAGGATATTACTGTCTTGTTCAGCAAAAGAGCGTCAGACCTAGGAAAGAAGGTGAGTTTTTACACCATGACCACAACGCATGCCAGCTGACATGATACACACAGGATGAGAGTGAGGCAGTAATATGGATCTGTCTTCGCTAGCATCAGTGCCCGCTCCAATCTCTAAAAACAACACATGTCAGCGCTGGATCAATATACTTGAAATGACAGAGCTTTATGGATTTTGAGGAGCTTTTAGAACAACAAAAAAAAATAATTCCAAAGTGTCTTCACTGCAGAGGAGATCCTGTGAACATGGTTGCCCACAGAGAGTTTTTAACCCTAACTTCACAGTGCTTTCAATCCAGGACAGGTAGCATTTGAATTTAAGCTTATGTTTCACTTCAGCAGGGGCTTATGATCCACTTTCTTTGCTGTGAGAAGACAGGCTAATCAAAGTCCATGGCTACGAGGCTCCTGAAACATTTCTTTCCTTTTCTGGAAATGACTCAGAGTTAAAATTCCATGTTTGACTCCTTTCTGCAAAACTTCCACAGCATACAAGCAGAGATGCCATGCACAAAAAAGCCTGGGCAAAGTCACTTGTTCAAGATGAACAGGACAAACTGTTTTAGGAGTTGTCCAAGATCTAGTAGCCCAGCAGAGGTGACACTGCTGCAGCCCCATGTCTCCAGTTCCTGACAGTAGTGAGGCTGAGTATGTATTCCCAAGAGGCACACACAGACGCACACACGAACACAAAATCACAGAATAAATCAGACGTGAAAAGGACTTTAAGATCAAGTCCAACTGTTAACCTAATATTGCCAAATCCACCACTAAACCGTGTTCATAAATGGCACATCTACATGTCTTTTAAACACCTCCAGGGATGGTGACTCCACCACTTCCCTGGGCAGCCTGTTTCAGTGTTTCACAACTCCTGCAGCACATGAGGCAGAGGAACACCATGGCAGGCAGGCAGCACTTGCAATTTGGTTAAAACCAGATCAACCGCTTAATCTGGTCAAGTGCAAGCTTTTTCACTGACCGTTCTTTGGAGAGTATGTTCCTGGGATTCCACAGATTGGTATGCATTTTTCACTGCATCCCATAGGCAGGTGTTGCAATGAAAATTACCTTGTAAAGTAAGGATATGTTTTGTGCACCTTTTAGAGGAACTGGCTATGCTAGGATGTGGGAAAGGTAAATAAAAGCTAAAAAATGATGGGCTGTCATGTAATTTCAAATGGTGGTAGAAATTTCAGAAATTAACGGGAATTCTCATCTTAGATACTGTAGCTTATAACTTGTTTCATTCAGATCTGCTGGTAAAATTCCATAAGGGACTACAACTAGATGAATAAGGACCCTTGCAAGAGCAGGAGTGATGTTCACTTTGTAGAACGCGGCCTGCAAGAACACGTTACTCATCCCAGGTGTGACACAGCAATGAGACAAACTGAACAAAGTATTTAAAGTTGAACGCTACTTTGAGCATAAGGAAACAGACTGGAACTAAAGCACGAACACCCCGTTTTACATATATACCAATCCCACTATTACTGATGGCTTTTTAATGCATTCCAAGCTTGCAACTACTATTCCTTGGAGACAACTGGTCCTTTGTCATTTTGATAGAGAAACATACAAAAGAAACATGGGAAGCCTTTTCCATCCGCCCACATTTCCCCATTATTGTTGGACTGCTCCCTTCAGTAAGTTTTGAAATATAGTTTCTGGTTCAGTTTCATGAGAATCCAGCATTTCTAGTTCCATTATTGATTTTTACACCATCATCTAAGGTGCTTCAGGGTTTGGAAATTCTTCCCTGACACTATGCTTTTTTTTTTTAATTATTTTTCACAGTCCACTTCTACCACTACTGTATTTGTATGGGCTGCATTGCTCTAACCCACTGATATTAAGCCATACTCCAGAAGACTGGCTGGTCGTCAAAAGTTATTCCATAGTGACCAGTGCCTTTAATTAAAAAGCTGATGAGATCAATGTCAGCTACCTCACAAGAAACTCTGAGTGCTGATAGCAGTTGCATTAGCACAGTAACTTTGGGAACTGCTCTTCTGGGCTATCTGTATCTCCAGAAGGTTGGGCTGGCATTCAAAACATGCATTTCTGTCAGACCTTGTGAGGGATAAGAAGGTTACACAGAATATGACCCAGAAAAGTAAAGCCTTTGAAAGAGTGCTGCTCCATAGATGCAGTTACTTGGAGTTACTGGGAAATCTAACTTGCAGAGCAGAGATGGGAAGGAAAGAAAGTGCTGGAATTTAATTTCTTGCTCAAGACCGAAAAGCAGGGCCCCTTTGAAAGGCTCAATCTGACAGCAAAGCTTCCACAAAAATAAACAGTGGTTTAGGATCTCTGTTGACAGCAAAACGCATAGACCAAATATCAACACAGTTGTACTCTAAAACACGTGCTTACCAGCTTTGTTTGCTGGGGAACCAAGAGCAGCATCTGTAGCAATAGCGATTTCCCCCTGGGTCTTTTGGAAAAGAACCCTGCCTACATCTCTGCTTCCTTTTATCAAGTAACGCCTACTCCAGGCTCTCTCCAAAGACCATGTTGGTGAAGGAGAACAGGCATGAAGGTCCCTCTTGATCTTCAAATCTCTAGTCTTAGGGGAACTCTGTGGTTGGACCTACTGAGCAGCTCAGCCCAGCCACAGCGGAAAACTACATTTCAGTCTCGCGTGGGAAAATTCCTGCCCACCCGCAACTACGGCATGAACTTAATGAATCTGGAAGATAAATAAATAACTAAAATAGAGCTGAAACATTGGCTGGGTTCCTTCAGGCATGAGGAACCTGGATGCCAAGTCTTCTGTTACCACAAGCATTTGTGGAAGCCAAAAGATAGCTTCCATCTTCCGTCCATATCCACATGGAAAGACAGGAGATAGACGTAATGTCAGCACCAGCAATTGCTCAAAATTATTCTGAGGTTGCTGAGAACTAGTCTTGTGAGGTACTGCACGCACCTTTGAACTGAAGAAGCAAGGAGTACGCAGGCAAACAAATCCCAATCCAGCATCCAAAGAGAAATTCCGATCCACATTAAGACACCTAAACTTAGGTTTCTGCATGTGAGTCAGGTGCCTAAGATACCATTGCAGTCACTGGAAACTGGAGGGCTACTCAAACACATCTAAAACTCAATTTCTACATCTGATGAGGTGAATAGCTGCAAAGCTACATTGAAGACTAAGCCTGCAAGCTAAATGCCACCCCCATGTCACTCTGTGGCAAACAACTGGAACTGTGCACCAAGAAATTATTGTAGCAACAACCAGATTCATTACTGGCTTTACCTTGAACAAAGAATTGGGTCACAGGCTGAAAATGTGCTTATACTCTAATGAAACAGGTGATTCCTGCCAAAGAAATATAAAATTAAGAAATAATTCTTCCTTTGATTTGACAGGTCAGGTTTAAGATCTTGTTACAAATATACTGTTCGATCTGGTTTATTGCATCATGCTCAGTGTGTGAATAACTATGAAGGTGTTGCTACCAGCCATCCAGAAGTAGGAGACTGAATTACACTAGAGCTTTTTGGGATTTATTTTTAATCAATCAGTGTCAAGGGACATCCCTTTCTGCATATCTCTCTTTGAGGGTATGTAGTAGTTCCACCCTTTGAACTTGTGACAGTCACTGCTCTATTTCAGTTTATCTGTGGAATATTGGGACCTTCAGGTATGCCCATATCGCAAACAGGATTGATCAGAAGGTTAATTTTTCCAGAACTTGTACACAATCCATTTGAGGGAGAAACCACAGTACGGTTCTGTGGGCTGGAGGTGGAAAAGCAGACACTGACCAAAGAATATCACTGATCAGAAACAGTGGAAATTAGGAATAATACTTTTAGTAATTCAAAAATTCGAATTCTAATAAAAATGCCTAAATACATTGTAACAGATTATTTGAAAGGAAAAGTAACTTTCTCATATTCTTGTACATTGTTAAAACACCACAGAGTTAATTTGTTTTACATGTGAAGCAGTCACCTGTTCCTGCTGTTTCAACCAATTCTATTAATAAAGGTTTTTCTGAGGCGAATGTATCTGATAACAAAGACAAAGCCTCTAGGAATTGGGATAGTTAAATGAACCGTTCAGAGCTTTTAGCCGAATTCTATCATATTACGATGGAGAAATTTAGTAATAATATATGACATTCATTTCATTATTGCAACCAGGCTAGGTGGTCTAGGAGATGGCATCTCTGGGCCTGTGAAATTGGCCCGCAATGGTACACAACCAAAGGGAAAAGAGTTTTTTCCTAAAGATGCTATTTTTTAGAAAAATTTGCTTGCTTATCTGATCAATAATTAAAGAGGATGTGTTCTGACCTGTCGAAGAATACTAAAAGTTACCCGAAACAACCTTGCAAAGTATTTTGAATGTCTGCAGTAACAGAAATTATTTGGCCTGCTCAGATCTTGAAGTCAAATACCCACTTACTGGAGTCCCTAGTGAAAGACAGGTACTTCCAGGGCTTGATTCCTCTCAGCTGTCGGACAGTTAACTGCAGATGGGGTGAATTGTCTCTTGCTTCTCTGCATCAACTAAAGAGGAAGATGAGATCACTAACATAGACTAAACTCCAGTTTTAGATGGTCACAGCTGGACGAGCTCTTCCCTTACACTTTTCTGATTTGGAAACCAATCATTCTCTTCAGAGGCAAATTTTTCCAGGTATATACTGTAGGTATGTGCACCTATATGTGAGACTGCACTGTCCTATTCACTGATGCCAGGTTAGAGCAGCTTTATCACAAGGTTCAGGAAACAACTGTGCTTTCTTTTGGTGTCTGAGACATCAGCTGAGAGTGAAACTGGCCCCCACGAGAGCCCTCGCACACAGCACACGGTTGTCACACGTGTGAGTGCCCACTATGAGTGCGGGTCTCAGTAGGTGGTGAACATGCTCAAAACAGAATTGGGTATGGACGCTACTACCGAGACAGTAATGTATCGGGCAGATCCTTTCCTTTTTCCTGGGTTTTGGGTCACATTTGTCATTCTGGAAAAATAAGTATTGGTCTTCATGCCAAATACTACCAATATTTATGTTAGTATGAAAATATTCAGAATCAGCGTTGTTTTGATTCAAAGACATTTTCCTTTTAGAAACACTTTACTGTCTAACAGTTAGAGCTGACATTAATACTACTCTGCCCCCTGGATAAAACTGATTTCGCAAATGTAAAGGCTGGGGGCTTACATCAGGAAGGAAAGAAAAGCCCTTGGAAACACAGCATGGGATCTCAGCTCTATTGAAATCAATGGTAAAACTTTGACCTCAGCAGGGCCAGGATTCCAGGCACTGCTGATGAATTTGTGCAGGCAGCTGCTAAAGCAACCGTGAGCACCTCTGGTGTGATTTCTGAACGTGAGGGAGAGACTTCTACAGGTTAATTGGTACATGCCTCCACTAAATCTGGTGTCTTTGCTTTTGTGCCCCTTTAAAAATATTTTCCTTTTAGAGGAATGTACCACAAAGGAGAATTGTTCTTTTGCTGTTCTTTGCAACACTGGACGTGAATTACATGTACTGAGTGGATGATCCACCCTGTAGGAAGCACAAGACAACAGGGAGTATTTACCCGTCATTGTAAAGTGAATAGAGCCAGGAATTAAAGACAAGGTGGTCAGAACAGGGAAGTATGCACATTGAAAGGATAACCTGAGCATCATGGTTTTCAAATCTATCTGCCCTGTAACTGTGATTAAAGCTATCTTTAATTTGTCTTGGATTTACATTTACCTTGTTTGATTTCTGCTTGCATATTTGGGAAATTGTAAAAACGGCTGTTTTCAGACTCACTGAAACGTGAAAAAAATATGCCAGTTAAAAAACAAATGAAATATGTGATAATGGAACACAAAGATACATTGGGAAAACACAAATAGTCAAGCACATGGCACAGATCAGAGGAGTTAAATTAACACACGGTGAACATGCACAGTTATTCTGAGGAAACGAAAAATGATCAGCAGATCCACTCAAATCAGTGGAAAAAAAATCGAATCTGACTTGGTGCATCTCTAAGAAAAACAGGTGAAAGCCCATCCTTCTCCCTAGGAGAAGATGCTCTGAACATCCTAGAGACAGACACTCTAGAAGTGATTAACAACAGCATCAGTTGATCTTTGTGCAGTGTTTCAGCAACCAAGTCTTCTCACTAAAGAGTGAGGTTAATAGATGCATTCAGATTACTCATTTTCAGCTGTTTCTAGTTTAACTAACATGTAAAATGCTATGTACAACAGCCATGGTTTGGAGGCATTGTTTCTACACTCCTTTTTTAATTTTAGCAGCTATATTTTTTCCTCTTAATCCCTATAATAATACTGTTTCGAGGCATGCTTAATTATTTAACTTTGCCATTCTCTCAGGGAAATAATGGACTCAATCGCATGCATGTTATTAATACAAAGCACCATTTTGTTAGCTAATTTAGAATTTCACACCCACATCAAACAGGCAGATGTCTATAATCTATTATTTGTGATCCCGCTCAACCGCGCCGAGCGGGCAGAGCCCGCGCTCCTCTCCTCCCTCCCCGCTGCGAGGGCAGCATCCCGCCGACAGGTCCCCTCGGAAACCCAGCCCTGCACACACTGGTACATCGCCGCTTGACTCTCCCAATTTCACAGCCTTTCTCGATTAATGCCACGTTCAGTGGACACAGCTGGCTCCTCTTTTATTTATTTTTTTTTCCTTTTTTTTTTAATTCCTTTACTACTGCTCGATTGCCATTGGATACACTCTGGCTCGGCATATACTTCTTAGCTTAACCGTTGCCGTTTTCTAGCCCAGCTTTGGGCCCCACCAAACCAGCTATCAGAATTTCTCCCAGAAAGGGTGAAAAGGCAAATTTAAACTCTCCTCCCAGTTGGTTTTGCTTTTAATTTAGAAATGAAGAGCGTATATTTATTTCAAAAGGTTACGTGTCCCTTTTCTTCAATTCTTGGCTCTCACATTCATTTTGTATTGCGGCGACTTCATTTTAAGCCTTGTGCAGCACAATGTTGTTTCTCCTGTAATGCTGTTTAATGTAGCAACACAAACCTGGCAAGTGACCTGAATTTCACAGATCAACTGCAACCACACGGGAGACGTGGGGACCTGCAACAAGGATGTTTTGTTTCCTCTCTTGATGTTCTAATTGCTGCCCATGATCCAACTGCTCCCCCATCTGACCTTGAATGCAACTGCCATCGCTTACTCTTTGGAGGGTGTCTAGATGTGTGACATGTCTGCAGCTCCTCTTGGTATAATGCATATTCAGCACCTGATCAGCTGCGTGTCTCTGGGTGCGAGACAGTCTAAACAGAGTCATATCAATTGAATTATGTGATGTACAGGGTGTCTTCAAGTATGTCCTAAGCACAGTGCATAAGCCAGATTCAAAAGGCAAAGCCCTATTCTCTGTTGAATATTTTGCATGGACCATCTGAGAACTCACATGTCTTAATAAAGGTTCTTCTTTAAAGCAAACAAGAATCTTTAAACAGTCCGAGTGGCTGGAATATTGGTACAGGCTTGTAAAACCTGATGATGCTTGGAGTGTGTCATGTGTCTTTCCCGTGATAGTCTTTTATCTAGCACTTTTCTTCAGACAACACCTCAATTCACTCAGAGACACGCAAAGAGTGGAGATGAGTGTAAGAGGATGTAGCTGAGAAACTGAGATAGTATCAGCTTCTTTTGCCAGTACTTTCACAGTTCTATATTTGTTCATTGTATTCTGCATCCACCAGCCACTTTCTCTCAGGGCCAGAGCAGACTGCTGCCCACAAAGCTTGTGTGCACCCTTGTTGAAATACGCTACGTTTCTCCTTCCATTTCCTGTGGTTTTTGTTAGCTAGAGGACTAGATCATTATGGACTAGAGCATTCATTTTTATTAAAAGTTCAAGATCACCCCGTGAGTACGGATCAGCCTAGTGGTAAGACTTGAAACTCTTGGTGACAGCTTTATTTACTCATGTTTCATGCACAGTATGTTCCTTATATCCCATATGCCTTCTCCCTTAGAAACAGCAGCCTTACATTCACAAGAAGTCAAGCTTTACCAATATATTTTTAGTACACACGTTTATATTACTGAACGTAGGTCTGACCTGGAAACCCTGCTGCACAGTTAACTTCAGAAATGAACAAAGAAATTTAATTTGGCTTTTTTTGGGGGGGGTCTATTTCTAATTTGTGATGATATTCTTTTTTATAACAGAGGAGCATCAAAAAGTAACTGGGTCAAGAGGACCAGAGCTGTCTGGGAGTGCTTTCTTCAAGACCATCAAATGAAGAGGGGGGACCCCTCAGTTGCACTTTCTCAAATTTGGCCCTAAGCCCAGCTAGACAAACCTCCAGGAGGGGTGATATTCTCAGCATCTCAGCATCTTCTTTCTTTCTACAGCCACCTGATAGAATCCCTGCAGGGAAGATCTCTTCTTTTGTTAACTTCCCCATCTGCTGCTGCTGGCCTGGGGAACCTAGAAGTCACCTCTGGCTGGAACCCATGTCCAGTGGCAAGGGGCTGTGAAGGATTTACAGATGTTCCAGAAAAGGGCTGGAGAGACCTAAATGTACTAGAAGCTGGGCCACGCTTATTCGAAGTTATATGCTCATATTCACTTCCACCAACTGAAAACTGATAGCACTTAGTTTCTAAAATGTCTTTTCTTACCCTGCCCTGGTACGTATCACAGACTCAGCTTTAGATATGCCCCCTCTCATTCAAGCATGGGAAGACATGCTGAAACAGAGACAACGCTGACCCGAACGAGTTTTCTGCTGGTTCTATAGCAGGCCATATCTTAACCTTAAATGAGAAAGCCAGAAAGAGGACTGACTTGTCTCTTTTCCCAAAGTCTTCTATTGTAAAACTGCCAATAGACAGAGCTAGTATAACCCTAAAATCACATCTCTGTCCGTGGGGCATACTTTCTAGGCACACAAATGTCCCCTGATAGAATCTCAAGCTGAAACATGCAAATGCACCTGCTGTCAGTGCCAAATCCTATTATTATTAATGCTAACACTAGAAGAACTTAACTAATGGAGCAACACATCTGGATTTGTAGCAGAAAAACATCAAGACTAAGGAAGTGAAATTATATTCTCAGGAATGAATTATTCACTGCATGTGTACAACCAGCAGGAAGAGAACCGCAGGCTGAGGAAAATATGTTCAAACTTACCAACAAAAATAAATACATGAAAGTATGATGTGAACATCAGCTACATTTCCTAGGCAAAAGCTCCACATGGGGGCCTGAAATCCTACTATATTTGCATTTTGACATATTATCACCAGAAAAGACACAGCAATGCAGCCCCTGAGGCAAGGGAATTCAACATTGCCAGGCCATCTGGGTTTTTTTCTTATGGGTGGAAAATTCCTCTGGTCCCAAATGCCCTACAGGACTGTACAGAAGGAACTAAACAGGGTAAATGGGGGATGCCCTGCCTTAGAAGCAACAAAGCTACTGCAAGGAATCATCCAGACAAAAAGCTTGTACTCTTGAAGAAAGCAGAAATGTTTTTGCACTGCCTCCCTGAACCTAAGTCATCTACTTGCTTCTCTTCCCAGTCTTGAAGAGCTCGCTACTACCTGTTGTGACTCTTCACATAGGTCTTCTTCCCCTTCCTTTCTTTCTCCCTCTGAGGAGATCCCCTCTCTTTGATCTGCCATTACGCCTTATTCCAGGTGCATCACTTTTCCTCATACACACACACACACACACACACAGAGTTCCTGAAGAGAGATTATAATGATGCACATGAATTTGTCTTCTTGAAGGCTGCAAAGAGTGGAAGGGTGCTAAAACTCTATGGCTCTAGTTTGCTGAAGGAATTGAGGGCTGTACAATGTTTGCCATCAACAGGGATAAAGGAAAGAGTTACGGTGCTGCTCACAGAAGCTTCAGAATGTGGGAAAAAAAAAAAAAAAGGAAAAGTGCTTTGAAATGCTGTCATGGGAGGGCCCACTTTGAAGTTGTGCTAGGAAACCCATCCTGGAGTCTTTAAGCTTCTGGGAAAATACAGCCCAGATGTGAAAGAAAAAACAGTGATGCTCGAGCCACAGTTACAAGACCTTGCCATGAGGGAGCACTACATGTGTGGGAATGAATGGAACCAAAGTACCTTTCAATCAATGAACCTATGCTGATATGCTTTGAATCAAACAAAGAAACTTGGGTCTCTACTGATGCCTCCAAGGATGGCCTTGGGGCGATGCTGTTCCAGGAGAACAGAAGAGACACACTTGGATTTCTATGGGATCTCTTACAAGACTGATGGTTGAGCCTGAAAAAAACCATGCCCGGCTCTACATAAAGTTTAGGCGTGGCCCGCAAATGTATGAAATCTTGTAGGCACATGTAAGCTCTCTAACTGAACAGAAACTGGTCTTCAGAATTATTTTTTGCTTATATGCATTATAATTTGTATATATGTTTGTATATATACACTCACATATTAAGGAATATGAAACATATGTTTGTATAATCAAGCCTAATGGTGAAACTACAAAGTTAGTTATTTGACTTTCAGACAATGAATGGTAAGTGCTCAGTTAATGCAAAAGCATTTGGCGGATGCAAGGGCATTCTCTTATTTTGACTTCATTTCAGAAAAGTGCATTTGATCTTGTGTGTTCATGCAGCTCACCAAGGACACAAGAGAGCTGAAAAGCCTGTGCTCCTCACAAGCTCCCTGAAGGTCCTCGGAGCGCAGGTAAGGCCAAGCTAAGCCAGGCTTTGAAGAGACCATCATTAAGGTGGTTTCTATTTCCACAAATGAGGGAGCATCTGTGAGGCAAGGGGCGGGCAGGCTAGAAAGAGACATCTTCAGTCAGACATTACCCAAGGTAAATAAGAAGAAACGTCACTTCACAGATTTGCCAGCACTCGGAGCTGGTGGTCAGCGAGTTTGTGTCAGGCTGTTAAATGGGATTTCCTGAGAGAGAACTGTGATGAGTTTCCTTTCCCACTGCAACTCTGCAGTTTAAAGCAGGTCTTTTGACAAGAGCACTCTGCCAGTTGTGAAGTGTGATGGACCACAGACAACCTCAGGCATCTCAAGCCATCTGGCTGCTTTGATTTTAATGCTGCAGAAGACGTTTCTATCATCTCAACAGAACCTAACATAGCCATTTCTATCCTTATCCTATTATTGCCTACAAGTACAACAGTCTATGGTAAAGACCAGATGGCTAAAGAAACGGTTAGAAGTTCTAACCACCACGACTGCCTTAGTTTTACACATCTAGCAGACATAAATTCTTGTCATCTCGTTTTATGTGAACGGCAGGATTTACTAGATCAGACAAGTCATTAAGTAATTTTTTTCTTTAATAGTGTCTTTGATTCAGTGAACTCAAATTTATGCTCTGTTATAGTATGCTAACAGCTATTTTTTGGCTAGGAAAGTCAGCAGTAAATCTGAATTTAATAAACTGACAATAGAGCTCAATGTGAAAGAGATTCAAGGCACTCATTTTTCTAGTTATTTAAAAGCAGTGAATCCTTGCATAACTGCGAGACTAATTCCAAACTAAAAACATATTCTTGCTAAAAATATCTCACGTGACACACGATTCTGCTTA
This sequence comes from Pampusana beccarii, assembly GCA_013399365.1. Taxonomy (NCBI): domain Eukaryota; kingdom Metazoa; phylum Chordata; class Aves; order Columbiformes; family Columbidae; genus Pampusana; species Pampusana beccarii. The sequence goes on from VWYH01002813.1 coordinate 265,194, forward strand.
ATGTGGAGACTATTTTAAAAGTTATCTAGCAATTGCCCTGGTCACCAGTGTCAGCATGCGCTTTTCACCTGCCAAAGATGAAACAGGATTTGGGATTGTTGTTTTGTGAACACAGCTCTGTCTACAAGCACCTACGCACATCCACCTGCACTCCTTCCTTCTCCTGCTGCTTCCATTCTCTGCACGCATGCACCCGCAAACACAAGCAGACAGAAAAAAAGATTTGGAGCTGGAGAAGCATGGTGGAACAGGTTGCACAGAGGAATTGTGGAATCTCCATCCCTCGAGATTTTGGAAACCTAAACGGACAAAGGCTCTGAGCAACCTCGTCTTGCTCAGAGACCTGCCCAATTTTGAGTAAGGGGTTGGACTTGTGCCTACCAAAAGTCACATCCAACCTAAATTATTCAATGATTCCATAAGTTCATCAGCCACACACTCTGTTCCTTGCTAATGAAATTTTTCAGGAGTTCCATGCACACACCCACAGCTTGTCTACAAAGGGGAAATCACTGGCAAAGCTACACAGACATAATTTGATCTACATACGTCATGATATATATATTGTATGTACATGTATGTATGCATGTATGTTTGTAGTTGTGTCTGTGTGCACGTGTTTGTGTAAATGTATGTATGTATACAAATACATCCTTCGCTACTGTATTGCTCCACTGGAATACCAGTGCATTGGGTACTGAATAGCTCATCCCAGCCTGTCCTGTTTTTAAACGACTTGAAAAGGTATTATGTGATGGATATGAGTGCTGCAATCACTTGCAATCAGGTGTTTTATTGACCTTCTTCTAATTTCTGAAATTCCCTCTAGCTACATGCTTATCACGAGTACTTGGGCTTCGTGTTTCCCAGCCCAGTCTTAAGTAGGTCTTCGAGGCCATAGACAAATTAAATACTTTATGTGCATCAGAGGACTGTATGTAGCTCCAGAAAGCCTTGGTTGGTAGGATGCCTTCGTAAGCTTCTTTTATTAAAGCCTGACACTTTGTTCACCATCTTCTGCGGTGTTGCATCTGCCACTTATATAAGTTTGAAGTGAGAGGGCATATGCTGAGCTCTTACAGAGCACTATAAAACAGATGCACCATGACAAAAAAACAAGACAGCAATCTTTTCCTGTGTGCCTGGCCTAGATTAGACGCCTGTGCAACAAGGGTCAGGGAGGCAGAAGAACTGCAGTCATGAGGGAATTGTCTTGTACCTATGGTGGAGCAAAAGACGACGTACTCATAGTGACGAATGGGACCTATTCTCAGCCCTTCTGGAGACAGTCATAAGGACAGGAATATCACCTTTCGATATCTGAGCCCTATACTTGAATTTTCTTCTCATACCTCTCCACTTTCAAGAAGAACCCCAGTGAATCACGCTGTCTGGCTATAAAAAGGGAAACTGAAAGAAATGTCAAATGTCGCTGTGGCTTTTTCACGTTATCTCTCTGTTGTTCAGACGGGAAGTGGGAGTGCATCCCACTCGCGGTGCAGACAGGGGAGACAGCTGCCTCCAGCGCCTCTTTATCAGCAGGGACTGCCCCTTTTGGAGAACCACAGGGCCGTTTTCTTTTCTTCTCAACACAGTTTTGTTTTCTGACCTCATAACTAACTAACTCCTGCCAACCTAACTCATCCTCTGGGCCCCTCAGAAGATCCCATAGATGAAAGGCAATGCTTCAGGCTGTCCTGTCTATTAAAATATGGTGTCATTTCCATTTTAATTCAGATTTTGAGGCATATCCGTCTACTCTCAAACCATATGAAGCGGTAGAGATGAAAAATATTTCATATTAAGTTCGAAAGCCCGATTGCCATCTCAGCGCAGTAGGTTAGGAACTGGTTGAAATCCATGCTACACCAGGTAAAAGAGCTCAGAATGCATTGATGCTTGAAGTGAAGGAGTAAAACAGCCTCTCTCAAGCTAGGCTCATACTTCTTCTCAGGTAAGGTCAGGTAAAACATCTTGCAGCTACATTTTCACACCACTCAGAATGAGCGTCAGCTGCAGACGCTCCATGAATATTCACTGCCTCAACTACACAACAAGTAGGCATTTTACACATCTCGAAGGGGAGATGGCCTGACAGTTGCTTTCTGGCTAAATCTTTTCATTCTGTTCACAAATACATTCCATCTTGGTAAGGTTCAAAAGTTGTATGCAGTCCAAAAGCTAAAGTACCTGGCAACTATAGTGCATATGTCATAGTCTATGTGCTAATAAGAGTTGCAAAGAGCTGGAGCAGCCCATGCAGATATAATAGTTGCAGGATCATCCTCTCATATGTACGACTGGCATGTAGAAAACTATCAAGTATCCTCAGACAGGCACAGTTATTTCTTCTCTTCAGGAAGAGTGACAGTTGCCACCCAATTCAAATCACCCTCTTCCCAGAGCCTACAATTAATAACACGAGGAGCCAAGTCAGGGATTAGACCAATGGTGTCTGGAGCAGATTCCCTCCTCGGTTTTGCCCTTTCTTTAAAGTGGAGGTTGAATTTCTCAGGGCTGTAAATAAGCTCCTACAGATCCGAAAGCAGTGTTTGCAGCCCAATTAGCTTGTGATGGCTCTTCAAGCAGTTGTTGATGATAGTAATCTGGGCTTAAAGTCTTGGCATGTAAGTGATGCGTGTGATCATAGCTCACGTTGTCTTGCATTGGCTGAAGGCATCTAGAGAGGACAAGGGTCACTTGGTGCTATCACAAACTAAGGCCTCTGACATAAGGCATCCCTCAGATATGTACTCTATTGCCCATGTGCTCAGCTTTGTTAGTGAGATCACGCCAAAGCTCACCCTGAAGAATTATCAGGTTTCTGAAAGAACAGCGTTATAACACTGCAGACAAAGTTCTCTTATGTGCTTTGTGTTGTGCAAACTGAGACCAAGTGGTAAATGTGTCAGTTTAGGAGTGGTTTGGACTCAAGAAGCAATGGAATGTCCTTTATATCTTTCGTAATGAAAATCTGTTTGGATTAAAATGATCTCCATGTAAGCAAAAAAATTACCAGCCTTCCCATTTCAAAGCTGGCAGGGCTTCTTACACAGGCCTCTATTCAAACAGTGTAGGGGAAGAGGAATAGGGGACGTTTTTGTTTAACTCAAATGACGTGGTGTGTATTTCTAATATAAAAAGCAAGACAGAAAATGAACTCCGAGGCAAAAGATTTAGAAGAAAAAGTATGAATGTAGGAAGCTGTCTGAACACAAAGGCAAGGAAAATGAACACTTTTAGTCATTGACAAAAAATGCATTTTTATGAGCGTTAACAGAATTTTGGTGTGATGATTCCTATAATGGCATCCTAGCCAGTACAGCTGGTCTCGAGGCAGAAAGGGAAGAAGCTGCATGAACAGTGGGATCTATGAAAAGTCTTTAGAGCATGTTTTAAGAACAATTTCAAGCATTTTGGGAAGATCTGAGATTGACAACCTAACAGGGTTGAAAACCACAGTTGAAAAAAACAAGGAAATTCCAGCTGAAGAAATGCAAATCTATGCATCACCTAAAAATAACTGCAGACAACTATCGTACCAAAAACAGAGCCCAGGAAAGCACTGAGGAGTGGTCCACCTAAGCCAGGATCCTTTTCTCCAGAAGCTGGCAAAGCACAGTGCTGGAGAGGAGATGGCAGAAAATGTCATTAAGTACAATTTTGCCACAAAGATGGATGTAAGGAAAACATATGTTTAAGATAAAATAATCAAAACCAGTTTACTACCTCAGACTTAATTCTCATGTACCCCGCTAAGAAATCTCAACTACCCCTTTTCCTCTATGGAATTTCCATTCTCCTCACAGAGAAAATAACACCCTCTGTCTATGTGAGGAGGCACCAGAATAATGTTCACAGGTGTTCCCTTTCCACCCAGATGAAACTCAGCTTTCTAGTTTTTATATTACTCCCCCAAAACTCTCCCCACACACTCAACAGCGCTTGCCTACCTGCTCTGCTTAGGGCCTTTTCTTTAGTTTCCATTCCACTCACACTTATGTCTACCGCTCTTCCCACCCCTCGTCTCAATCAGTCACACAAACCTAAACCCTACCGTGGCCTTTCTCCATCACACCTCCGATGACATTTGACCCAACCCGGCTGCCTGTCCATCTCCACACTCTTCTTTGCTGCCCTCACAAGCTTCTCCTGCTATAACCTCTCATGGCAACATGCCCAACCTGAATGCTTCTCCACTCAGCGTTTCCCTCTTTCCCCTGGCACTCTTTAGCATGACCATACAACTTCTAAAACTTCTGCAGACAAACGAACTATTTTCGCCATCATCTCCCAGCCCTGACAGGCATGTGGTTTTTTCTACTGTCACTGAAGCTGCTTTTTCACTAAGAGGCCTCTTATGCTCCCTTCCCTTTCTCCTTCTTCTCCTCCTCTTTTCTGCTCTTTTGTATAAACCCGTATCACAGCCCTTTTTCTGCTCTCGCACTGCTCTCAGCCATGACTCTCCTCAGATTGCATCAACTGAGAAATTTAGGAGAGCTCCTCATCCTCTTTCCACCCTCATTCATCCCTGGATGCGGAGGCTTGTGTGCTGATGACAAGCTGATCCTATAGGTGTAGGTTTCTTCACGCTTGTGTATTCATGCTGTCTGCAGCCAGGCCTCAACTCTCCTTCCCACCTAAAACACTGCTCACCAGGCCATGCTCTCTCTTTTTGTTCCTTCCATTGTTAAATTCCCCTTTCTATCATGACCAATTATCTTTTATCGTTACCCATTGCTCCTGGATACAACCCCTCACCAGGCATTCATGCATCTTCCAGTCCATCAGCATCTGCATTCACCCTTTTGTCCCTACTTCTCCCTACTGGTAGCTTGGCTGATGCTCTCTTGACGCTGTGATTCTTTCCCCCCCTTTTCCCGCTGCAAGTTTTATACTGGCACTGGCTCAACTGCAACAACTGTTCCTCCAAGAGCAGGCTGACAACTGCCACTATGAGCTTGTTCTCTCCTTTTTTCCATTCACCCGTTTCACGCAGCACTTAGCACAGTGGGCTTCTGGCCCACGAGCAAGGCATCTTAAACACTGCACTGAAGGCAAATACAATCACATGGCTGTGGAAGTTGCTCCCGTCATTCATGTGAACAGTTAACTGCTGTTTGCTAATTAACTTTTTGCCGCCATGAAGTTTTGCAGCAATCCTCATGGCGCTCAAGACCGAACCCCTCCTGCAGGAATGGTTGAATAATAGCACCAGCTGGATGCGTCATAATTATCACAGCCTCAGCACTGTGGAAATATAAGACTTCTGGTGGGTGGAAGCCATTGCCTCTTTCTTTTCCTGTGTGCCTGGGCTTATCAGAGGATGTCATTCAAGGTTAAAAAGCTTAGCATCCCTGCTGCTCATGCCTTTCCCCCTGGAAAAAACATGTGATGGATATGATCAAAAAGGGTTGTATTTCAGCTATGCAGTCTGTTCAGGCTTGTCCTTCTTTACCTTACTCATGGTGTCCCAAAAACAACATGTGACCCTGTGCACATGAGGGATTAATAACTCGGATTCCATCTTAGTGACACTGAGAGCATCAGATCATTATTGTGGGCTGCTTGTTCAGAAAGCTGCAAGCAGACAAGCAGAAACACAGCGATAGTGCTCGCCTCACACCAGACAGAGGGAGGCTGACTGCCGTTTCGCCTCTTCAGTGTTTAAATCATTAGGGAACACTGACTGTAGTCATGTTTGAGAACTCTTGGCCCTCCAGTTGCCCGTGCCCCTTTCTTTTGCCTGTCAGTGACATCTCCACAGCATGTTATAGAAAACTGTGTGTATATATTTCTTCTTAGATGCTAACACATGGAATTTCCATTCCTGTGTCTTCCTCTCTATCTATAAAAAGATGCCTCTACGCATTTCTGTTTGACTGCTACATTTTCCAACACGAATATAGCTGACCCTATGTTTATACTTCCTTAACATCCCTCTATATTCTATGTCGGCTGTAAAATTCAGCCAAGACCAGGTAGAGAGAGGAAATGGTTTAAACTTCTAACCCAGATTGTTAATAGCATTAATGTTTTGAAGAAAGATAATGTATTGCAGTTCCCATTAACCATCCTATACTGAGTATATGCCTGGAAAGTCTGTCTTGTCTTCCTTCTTGAGGATATGGTTATGCCTCAGTTTAGCTAGATTTGAGATTGAAGCCTCACGTAGTCCACAGCCAACTCCACTGTAATTGTACCAGCAAAGTTCCTAGATTCTGCAACAATCTGGTGGAGGCAAAAGCCAATTCTGCCACTGCTTCTTTTCTACTGTAACAAAGGATATGTTTAATCAAATAAATACCAATATTAATAATGAAGACAGTGCAATGGTATGTGTCATTGCCCCAAATACCACTTTTCCTTTATTTAGTAACCTTGGATTTCAGGACACCACAGTGTTGGTTTGTTTTTTTTTTTTTACATTAGCAGCTTTTGCCTGAGTTGTGGCATTTGTAAGAAGGACTCTCTCCCAGGCAAAATCAACAGGATGCTTTATAAAAAGGACATTGCTCTTTAAAACAATGATGAAGTGCTTATAACAAAAACTGGTCTAATAATGTGTAGTTATTCCCAGATTTAATTACGAGATCTATATGCTGTGTCTTTTCTTACTTACTGAGGATCATTGTGTCCTCTAACAGAATATGGCAGTGTTCTTGATCATAGAATGTCCTGAGCTGGAAGGGACCCACAAGGATCATGGAGTCCAACTCCTGTCCCTGCATGTGACAACCCCACAGTTCACACCATGTGTCTGAGGGCCTTGTCCAGTCTCTTCTTGAACACTGTCAGGCTTGGGGCCGTGACACCTCCCTGGGGAGCCTGTTCCAGTGTCCACCACCCTCTGGGTGAAGAACCTTTTCCTCATGTCCAACCTAAACCTCCCCTGGCACATCTTCCTGCCATTCCCTTGGGTTCTGTCACTGGTCACTGAAGAGAAGAGTTCAGCGCCTACTCTTCCTTCTACCTTCTACCCTTCTACTTACATATCCCCTAATTATTTCTTCTTTCTTGCCATATTACCAGAGTGCTCCACAAATAAAAGCAAAAATAGATTTTTTGTTAGATAGCTACAATGCTATTTTGGTATAAGGTAAAAAAAACCCTAAAATTGCGAACTTATTTCTGACCTTCTGAACGTAGAGCATAGTCTCAGATTTGCTGGTCATTAAAATGCAGATAATTCTAATGTAAATTCCTTGGACAAAGTAACTAAATGAGCTGCAGTATTCCTTTACCTGGACTGACCTCATGACTAAAACACTGCCAAAATTTACATGTTTTTCTGTGGTCTGTTCTCCAGACAATGAGATCCAAGATGCCAGATTTTTCATTAATTAGTTCTTCAGTGGATGGTGGAAGAATATAAGCTCAAATGTGTTTGTTTACTTAACATTTGTTGCCCCTTAACCTCCAGGTTCAACATTTCTCTAGTAAATAACTTTTCCTCCATTATCTCAAAACTACAGCGTATCTAGCACCTTTCTTTCCATTCCTTGTATGCTTTCGCCCCTTTGCCTACTCTCTCATTACTGTTCTCCTAGTGCCGACATTAAGACACCCGAATCCAGTGACTGACTCCCCTCCTTTCCTCGGGACTGCCCTTTGGTGGGGTGAATAGCAGCTGAGGGAANTCCCTGGAGGTGTTTCAAAGACACATAGACCAGGTTCTTAGGGACACGGTTTAGTACTAGAGTTAGGTTATGGTTGGACTCAATGATTTTGAGGGTGTCTTACAAACAAAATGATTCTGTGATTCTATGAAAAAAAGCTGATCTTTCGTCAAGACAAAACGTGATTGAAGGTTTCTCTGTTATACGCGTCAGCTTTGGAAAGACAGAAGAACTTCTGTCAATATGGTAAAGAAAAGGAAGCCATTCCGATGACTCTATTAAGAAAAGAAAACTGCCTGAATCTGTCTCCTCTGCCTCATTCTCCTGGCTATCTCCTTAAGAGTCACCGCTGCTGTTCATGTTCCTTGGGAAGAAGGAAAGAGAAGTGAGAGCTGCCAGGACTGGTTTAAAAAAAAGAAAAAACAAAAAAGTAAGTGGGGGATGGGAGAAGAACTGTCTGAGGTATAAAAAAGGTACATACAGAAAGTGGGAAAGTAGGACGTGTACCTCCTTTGGAGAATATGGTGGGGCACAAACGCGGCTGGGGGAATGCGAGGGTGCAGAGTAGCAAGGAGGCTCATTGAGACCCATGTGAAACCCTTCCCGGCAGGGTAAAAAGCTCATCCCCCGCACTGCCCCCCGGCTCTGAGGGGAGAGCTTCTCTCCATGGAGAGCTTCTCTCCACGGCTCTTCCACAGCAGGCCGCGTCCTGCCCCCCTCTAACCAAGGGCGCTCTCTGGTGTCAAACAGGGCGAGAGTGCCGAGTTTGGACTTGGCCCATACTGAGCTCAGAAAGGATCTTTCATCTCTCTGCCCAGCCACCCATTCTACAAAACGTATGGAAACTTCACCTCTTTGAAATTTCCACCTCTCTGTCCAGCTTGGTTATAGCACTGGTCAGTAAGGGCAGACACTCATCACCAAGGTGATCATGGGCGCCCCCCTTCCTCTAACAAGGCCAGACCAACGCTTACAAGACAAAAAATCACCAAAGGTTTCTGTGTGTTTCGCCACCTCTTCTGTGGGACCAGCCACCTCATCATCACAAATGCCCTTCATCCAAAAATGCTCTGGTGAGCTGGTAGCACTTTGCACGCAGGGGACCACTTGTGGGTGCTGAAAACAAATGATAAGGGTAAAGGCAGATCAAGGTGAGAGATGAATCACAGGAAGATTTGCATATCCTGATTTACACTGTGTACTTATGATTAGGTTTGGTAGGCAATGCACCACTAACACAGACCTCATGCACAAGCCAAGAGGAATAAAAATTTGAGCTGCCTGAGTTTGTGTGGCTCAAGGCTCTGCACAGATCTTGACCAGCAAAACTGATACTACTGCCCTGCTGTGCTACTAACTACATGCTGCCAACTCTTTCACCTTCTCTGCTGTCCAGTGGTTTTCCTTCTTCCCGAATACCACTCTTCTTCCAGGCTTTGCAGGCCTTCCTTTTTCCTTATACTACTTTTCCTTTTTATGTGTAAGCTTCTTGTCTCATCCTTCCTACTCTGACAAGGGAAGTTTATGGTGGAAGACCAAAGGAGGAGAAAGCATTTCTCAAGAACCAAATGGAGAACATGGAGAATGAGGAGAGGGGCTAAGAAGACAGCCATCTTGGGAAGGTCAGGTTGAAAGGAAGAGTTTCCTACAGATTGTTTCCCTTAAGCTGTTATGGAAGCTGCATAATGAGCAATCCAGCTCATGTAAGTCCTTTTTCCGGGCAAAATGTTATGTGCTTGGTTAACAGCCCATAAAGTAAACATAAATGCCTAAGCCTAAGAATGTCATTTCAGCTAGAAGCATCTGTAGCAACATCACAACAACTTTGCTTGTCTCCTGTTGCTGTATCCTTGAGGTAAATACTTGTATTATTTTTTATTCATCCTCATGAGTTTGGACAAGCGCTGTACCCAACCCTCAAAAGTCACCATAGTTCCAACTTTACAGTAGGGAAAGTATGTGAGATCAAACAAGGTAAGATTTGAGCTTGTAACAATTAATTTTTTAGCTTTATTCAAAAGAAGAATAAGCAACATTAACCCAGGACAGCTAGTTATCATGCAATAATACCTACAGGGCCCACAACTGTTGAATAATTTAGAGTAAACTTTGCATTGAGTGCCACGAACTGTACTCTAAAAAAAACCCCAAAACAATACAGTCAAAGCAGTTAGTTCAGCTCGAAATATGTGGGTCCTGATCCAGGATTTATGTCTGTATTTAAATCATACTACCCTCAGCCTACATTTCCACCTCCAGAGAGAAGTGCCCACATGCCTCGCAAAACTAAGTCCAGTAAAGCCTGAGCTGTGCATTCCAGTGAGGGACTCGGGTTTCCTCTGTCATGTGCATGTGTCTCCTCCATACACATCAGTCCTGTCCAAATAATACTGGAACCCTGACTGACCTTTCAATATTAATGACAACATACGCTAGAAGGCAGTAGGAGAGAGGTTTTCAAAGCTGCTGAAAAACATACATAGGTACCTTGTGGGATTTTTGAATGTGACTAAACAGGACAGTTGGCTGACTCCCACTGCTTTCATGAAATCAATAAGAGCTGGGTACCCAGCTTCTTCAGTCAGGTTTGGAAGCCTTTGCAAAACCATCTTCGAATAACTAAGAATTTAGGGACATTTGGCCTTACTTACAGATGGGGTATGCCCAGGCACACAGTAAAACAAAACAACAAAAAATCCTACCAGAACTGGTTAGAGTCTAGCACCTAGTGCACGAGAGTGCTCAGAACAGCTGGGTTGCTCCAGACAAGGAATACTGACTCAGCTGTAGCTTTGGTTCCACTCACTTTGTATCCCAGCATCAGACCCAGCAGAAACCAGGCGTGCACTACTTGACTGAAGCCTGAGCATCCTCAAGGCATCTACATACTAACAGCAATGACAATGTGAAGCAGGAGGGATAAGTGGAGAGCATCTGCAATTGGAACGGCTGCTTCATGTACTTGGTTTCTGAAAGAAAAAGGAAAAAAAGAAAGGCTCTGCATGTCCACAGCTTGTTCCCTCCTCTCCCCTAGTAACCTGGAGTATTTCTGGCAAGGGCTGCCGTGGCAGCCTGCAACCTGAAGCTATGCTCCTCTCACCGGGGAGTGCTAACCAGATTTTGGGCTGTGATCTGCTCGCCACCATTTTGCCTGTCACCCCACATGCAACGCAGGACACCACACTTCATCAACAACCTCTTGAGCAAAGATTTTCACCTCTGCCACAGTAGATAAACAAAGACTTGCAAGAAGCGTAGTTTTTGGTAAAGTCAGTTCTGATTTGAGAACACGGTACAGCTGTCTTCATTGGGAAACTTTCATTTACTTCAATTGTTATATTAAAAACAACAAAAAAATGTGTTTCTGAAGTTCAGTCTGCTGTAACAATCACGGTTCACCACTGAACTCATCACTAGCATGTGAAAAATATTTTTGAAAGTCACACTACACAGGTCATCCCCAGAAGTCAACACACTGAAAAAAAATGTATATAATGTATACTGCGCATCACTTCTGCACAGATCTGGGTTCATCAAATCTGAGCTTTGATTCATTTTAGACACATGGTCAAAACGATCCATATGAATCTGCCCAAAATTGTCTGCCTTTCTGTTTCAAGCTCACGCCTGCATTCAGAACCAGACGCAAACACGCACCAGCACTGATATTAATCTTCTAGTCACTCAGAGCCAAGCCCCCACCTCCAGCAGTATTTGCATTCAGGCTGGAACAGGAGGTACCACCCTGGCGGGGAGCTTGATGTGAAGCTCCACGTTTACAGCCCTGTCACCAGACTAAATCAAGCGCTATGTGCTCCATAACACTGTCAGGAAGGTAGGGTATGCTGTTCTGCATCTGATTAAGAGTGATATATTCAGTCAACCCACATAATAATGTTGCTTTAGGACTAAAATGAGAAACTATTGGCAAATGCAATAATCTTTTTCAAATGATGAAGAGGGTGTGCAAATACACCCAGAGTGTAAAACCCTTCCCATCCTAACGATGCAGGGATACCGGGATCAGGACTGGGATGCTTTACAGCCTGTGTGCTCTGCCTTTTGCCTCCTATTTGTTGTTTACGCTTCGGAATAGAGCTGTGGGGGCCGGGATATTTAGGAACTGTCACCGCGCGAATGACATATGGGTGCTGCCTGGCTCATGGCATCTTTTATGATGGTGTGACTTTTAATCCAGACATATGCAGATTAGCAGCGGGTTCAGTCATGCTGCAAGCATCCAGGGCTTCCTTTTAAGCACCGATCCCCTTTCTGGCTGGCAGTGATGTGACTGTCAGCTACTGTTCTCTGATGTCTCTCTCACATGACTCCCGAATGCCGTGATACCCTGCGCTGGGACAGCGATCCGATTTCTAACCAGCGTACCGCAGCAGCAGACAGTAACGGGGGTTTCTGTTCCTGGCCGGGCGCCACAGTGTACTTGGAGACATTTGCTGCTTGCATGTGAGTTTTGGAATCCCCTTTTACAATCAGGAGGTCTATGGAAAAAGAAATCCCTACCACAGCATGAACATAATACTGGCTCTGTGTGGTGCCAGAAGCATTAATCTCCTTCAGCCTTAAGGCCGTGTGCCTACGGGCTCCAAATGTCCCGGTTCACTCAGCACATTTCTCTCGACCTTATGCGTGATTTTTTGATAATTACAATGTCACATGATAGCGCACAGCACTTTCTTTGAGTTATGAAACTGGGGCTCCACATGGGTAGAAAAATGCAGGCAATTTTTTAAAATCACGTATAGGAGAATGGAGAAGCCAGTGTTGTGGACTGCAAACCTGATGGTACAGTAGCTTCCAGCCTTGGGAATGACTAGTCTTTTTCTTGGTTAAATGATGCTGCAATTTAAATAAAAACTTCTCAGTTTAATCGAAAGACCATGGATCTCTATCTGTAAGTCTCACTGGCAATAAAGTCCGCAGCTCCACTTAGTTCAAGCCAGGAAATGTTTTTACAGGAGCAACCGGTGACTAAATGCTATGCACATCAGAAATGCTTTTGACAGATAAAATTTTGGGCTTTGTCTTTTGTACGAAGTGAATAGGTTTTGAACATAAGGAGGTGTTCATAAAAATGAAGGTGAAGAAGCCACTGCTGTTACTGTCCCTCACAACTGATCGGTTTTCAGTTTTCAACTCCTCGTTCTCACTGTCCAGAGAAAGGGCAGCCCTCCCATGGCAGGGGAGCTTTAGAGCTCCCGCAAAGACATCTCATCTCCCCGCTCATAAACCACCGCTAGAAATTTTCCTTTCTTTGACATATGGTAAACGATGCATGTTCGGGGCTTCCAGCTTTACAAAATGCTAGTTAATGTGTACAACCCTTGTCAAGGTGGGGAGTTTGTTCAGCCCTGCCGCTGTCGCCGTCCTCTCTCTCAAACGCTGCTTGGGCTGCTGTAAGAGATGCTACAGCACAAGGAGGCCATCAGCAACGGGCAGCACACAGCTGGAGGGGATGACCAGTTAGCCCACCAGAAATCATGACTGGTGATGAAGAAGGCTGCTGTTGCTGTGCATGAAGAGCTGCTCACGGCAAAGATGAGGTCCGGCTTCCAGGGCAGAGTCCCCATACAGCAGCAGTGCGTGCTCCAGGCACTCTCGAAATTAAGACACTCCCTTCCAATGGACAACGCACCTGCCTACGCATCAGCCTGTCCACCAGCCCATCCTGTGGCCAGCACAACTTTCATACTTACAACAGGACAGGACTATTGCCAAGGCTCCTTAGACAACAGGAAGGAAGGAGGAAAACAGAGATGCTTCCCAAACTGCTGAAACAATTTTCTTCTCTTTACCATCTCCTACTGTTTTGTTGTTGTTGTCGTTGTTTAACCCTTTTTTATAAAATTCACAGCACATGAATAGGTCAGTGTCACTGTCCCCTGGTTGTCCATCAGGCACAATTTAGACACACAGATTGCTGCAAGAGGAGTGTGATTTGAGCTGATGCCGTGCAAATATGTTGAAAAAGACCACTAGAAACTGAAGTCGTGTTTTGTTGCCTTCTATTTGGGTACAGCAGAATGGCTGAGGCTGAGGCTGGTCATGGAGGCCCAGCAAACTTACTTGTACAAGGCTTGTGGAATGTAGTAGGGATGAGATCAATGTGATCACATGGAGACTTGTGAAAAGTCAGTAGAATTTATTTTTTGATACAGAAAGATCTTCCTGTTGAACTTCCAAAATAATTGGTCCATAACAACACGTAAATTAAATCACATGGTTTATAAACGCTGCAGGAAAATTACCATTTGCTGCACATTCCTGTAGGGCTGACAGAGAGGAAGCTTCAGGTTTCTCACTTTCCTTCGTGTTACCGAGCGAGGACCACGCACCCGGGTCAGCTGAGTGTGGGTCACAAGAGCAGCAACACTGAGGTTCACCACAGATCCTCCTGCCTGCTCCTCTGGTCCGCCAGCCCTCGTCAGTGTGGGCACAGACCCACAGAGACATTTCAGCCGGGAGGGACCTCCCAGGGGGGTCTTCCCACCTGAAGGGTCACCTAGTCCAACCTCCCGCTCAAGCAGAGCAACTTCAAAGCTAGAGCATCGCTAATTAACAGCAAAATGAAACGCAACAGAAACACCAGGGATGTGCATGTGTGTTGGATGCGCAGCAGCAATTGGAGAATTCAGAAGAATTTAATAAGTGTGCTCTCAATTAACCACTACTGTAACTTTACAGGCATGTTTTAATGTGACACTGATTCATGATCAGCTTTCCCAGACAAATGCAGCATACCCAGAAGCCAGTAATCGTAAGCTGCTCAAATTTACTAACAAATTGACCAAAGGAAACTTAATACTTTAATCCAAAAACAAGCAGCAGATAGAAGTCCTGATATGATTATCAAATGTAGCATAATCTTGGCTTTTACTTTATTTCAGACTGTTATTTTTTTTAGGAACTGTAATTTAACCTTGTCAAATAGGAGTTTCTGTTGGTTTTGGTCTTTGTTTGGTTGGGTTTTTTTTAGCGGGGGGAAAGCACTCTCCAGATCAAAGCAGAGGCATACGAGCAGAGAACTGAGAGCAAGCATGTGCTCTTGCAGCTGGTGACAGACAGCTGAGGGTGACCGTATCTGCTCCTCATTTACTTCTGTACAGTTGGAGATCCCTAACAGTACTCCTGTTTGCTCTGCTCATATTTCCTTTTTACGGGGGAGAGCCTTTCGTCAGAAAGCTGGAACAAATTGCACCTTTGGTTAAGCCATCATGCATTCTAACCATTGCTTCCTCTTTCCCGGTATCTGACATCAGAGCCATGCTGCTTGAGGAAGTCACAGTCACAGTGACTCTTTCTAACCGCTGCTCCCTTCTATTTTGGTTCGTCTGAGAATGATCCCATCCCTTCATAGTCTGCTTCTGGTTAAATACACTCATATCTGTAACCTGCACATCCAGAAACATTGTTTGAGAAGAGCAGAGGGCAACAAGACGTTTCTGCACAGAACAAAGGAGCAGAAAAGGAAAGCGTGGCTCTATTTATTTATTTATTTATTTAGCATCGATTTCAAATTCTTTAACAACAACAGCACTTTGATTGATGCGAAGTCACAATGAAGTCACAGTAGTCGTGGCGGCGTGATGAATGCTCCTTTGACCTTTAGAGATGGTTGGCCTCATTCCCCCACTGCTGTGCACCTAGGGTTGTAATTTATACCTGTGGCAAAGTGGTTACCAAACCAGCACGGTAGCAGTTTATAGCGACTTGTGCAAATCACAACACAAGGAACAAGGCAGGGAGAAATCAGGCCCAGTGCCTTCTCCCACAAGGCATCAAAGAGAGGATCTTTTATAATTTACTACAATACCGCCTAAGTACCAACCCAAAGCGAGGCCCTGCCAGGCACCCTACAAACACAGAATAGCAGACAGCCGCTTGCCACAGCCTGAGGGCTTGTCTACAGGGGGAAGCTACTGCTCATTAAATGAAGGTTTGTGCAGGGAAAGCGGCTCTTTGTGCTCCGAGAGAAGACAGTGCAGTTTGCAAGCCTCCGGCTAATCATTTTTTACAGTGAGGGTGGTGAAACACTGGCACAGGTTGCCCACGGAGGTGGTAGATGCCCCATCCCTGGAGACATTCAAGGCCAGGCTGGACAGGGCTCTGAGCAACCTGATGAACCTGATGTGGTTGCAGATGTCCCTGCTCATTGCAGGGGGTCGGACTAGATGAGCTTTGAAGATCCCTTCCAATCTAAACTGTTCTATGATTCTATGATCCCAGTGACAGCAGGTGCTGTGTAAGCCTGCAGGGCTCCACAGAAGCAAGGCAGAAGGGCTGGAGCCTCTACAGGGCCTTGCTAAATCACTCCTAAGACCATCTGACTCAGGGTGCCCCAAAGTGGAGGAACCTACCTGTGTGCAAACTGAAGGCCTTCAGGCATCCTAAATCCCTCCTGAGGCAGAGACCAGCTCTGTGTTCTCTGGAATAAAGCCTTTCTCCAAAGCCCACCAGGAGGGAAGGTATCCATCACTGAGGCCCTTTAGACATATTCTCACGACGGATGCACTATGGCCACCCTATAACCTCACCATGAAGCCCTACAAAGGAGTCTTGCCTTACTGAGCACTACCTAAGATCACCCAAAAGCAGGTCTAGCCGATCACATGCAGGTATGCCAGGGATGGCAGAACTCAATCCATCATCTCTTTGACACCAGCTGAGGACCAAAACATTCTTCTCCTGAAAGCAGCATGCAGGCTTCAACACAAATAAGAGGTCTTATACAGCAGGAGTTTTGAACACACGAGTTCCCAAAATGGCTTTTCAGGTTATTCAAGGCAGGTTTGCAAAGGTGTCCCAGGAAATGTGCCTGCACTAAATACAGTGATCACCCAGTTCCAGGCTCTAGGGAAAAACAAAAAACCAAACCAACCAAACAAAACAGCAACAAAACACACACACACACACGAACCACAAAAACAAACAGAATCACAGAATCACAGAATGTTAGGGATTGGAAGGGACCTCAAAAGATCATCTAGTCCAATCCAACAAACGAACAAAACCAAACAAACAAAAACCAAAACCAACCAGTTGCCAACAGAAGAAACACTTGCAGAGGTCCAGGGCACCTCCCAGGACTATCTTATTCACTTTTCTTTAGAGGCATACATTTGTAGCCAGTGAAATACAGCAGTTTCTGACTCCAAGAGAGCAGCCCAGGCAAGTACCCCAGGACAGGGCAATTTGGGCTGGGAGTCATGACCTGTGACCATTCTCTTTATGAGAAAATTAGGAGAAGCTGGACAGCAAGGTCTGACCAGGGCCTACAAAACGAGTACACAATTGTGCAGCCCTTTCTCTGTCTTTTAAAAGTCCTGCAATTCCCCCATGCATACCTAACATAATTATTCTGAAAGTGCCCAAGAGGAACTGGGATTTGGCTTACTTACAGTGTTGTGATGGGCAAGTTTGCAGGAAACCTCTGTATAATATTGCTCTGGACACTGGTGGCACCAGTACTAGCCAAGCTGTATATGAGTCCAGGAACGTCTGCACTTCATACATTCCCTTGCAAAAGGCAGAGTACGTTAAAATGGCCAACGCACCATTGTTTTGCACATATGTACCCACAACACCACAGAAAATACAGCAGACAGTGGATACGCTGGGGGAACCAGCATCAAAAGTTCACCCTTCTCTGATACGTGTGATAAAACAGCCTCCATGGAGCAGAGAAAACGCCACTCCCTGTCTAAGACTGTGTCTAACGACACCCCACTCCACTACTCAGTCCTGCTGGGAGTAACTCTGCCCTGCCAACAATTTCACAGAGTCCCCCGAGACACACATCCACAACTATACCTCTGTCCCTCAAGTCTTGCCTCCTCTGTGGCCAAGGAAACCTCCCCTGGGTCCTTCCCTGGGGGGGTTCCCCATTGCACAGCAACTCCTGGCCGAATGCAGGAGCTGCAGGTAAGGAAATGGAGGGGGCAGCTAACCTCTGCTTCCACAGGCTCTGCCTATTTCTCAGACGCCTTCTTGCGTACTCACGGGACAAGAGCTGTTTATTTAGCAAAAACGCTGGATTTCCTTAACTTAAACAGTGGTTTTGAGCCTGTTATTTGGTCACAGTCCCTATTGAATATCCAGATATGATGAAGCCTTTGAGGAGTTTCGAGTGTAACTCAGCGCAGAGTTTGTCCTGTGCGGTCCTTACAAGTGATGGCACGTGAGTCAGCTGGCTAACCACTAGAAAGCAAAACCATATTCCTTGTACGCTTTCAATTAGAAACAGTAAATTAACAAACACACAATCACTTCTTAAAAGCTTCTTTTTCAAGGCAAGCCTTTTCCACTGTCTTTTCTGATTTCTTTCAGGATCTTGGGGTGAGGGCAAGCTCCATCTCCTGAAAGAACAGAGGGGAGAGCAGGGCAAGCAGCCATGGGTAACCTAGAATAGAAATGCAGAATGTCAGGCAGATTTCAGCTGGAAGGGGTCTCTGGAGGTCTTCACTTCCACCACCTACTCACAGCAGGGAGAGCTTCAAGGTAGACCAAGTTGCCTTGCAAGCTTCCAGTGTCTCCATGGACAGAGACTGTGCAACATCAGAGAGATCTGTTCCAGCGTTTGACTAAGCCTCCTGGTGAAGAATTTCTTTCCTAAAGTCAGAACTTCACTTGCTGCATTTTGTGACCATTGCCTCTTGTCCTTTCACCCAGCAAAATGGACAGGAGTCTGGCTCTGTCTTCTCTGTAACCCTCCTTAGACGATTGAGGACAGCAATGAGATCTCCCCTTACCCTTTCCTTCTCTGGGCCAAACACCCCCAGTTCCCTCAACCCACCACCCCTATGTTACACACTCCAGCCCACAGCACAGGAGCATTTTACTCAAAATTAATATCACTATTCCATTACTGCAGATGTCAAAACCAATGACCTCAGGATGTCACCTGTGTATTTTAATTATAAAATGCTGACATTTTAAAATAATTTGAGGATTTTTTTCCTCGTTTGATACAGGTTAAATGCTCCTATAAAACCACAATACATTAAAAATTATATGGAGTTATATTTTATTACAAGTTGCATAAAATACAGCAACAAATCACATCCTAGCAGGTGACCATGACTCTCAGCTAGGTATTAAGTCTATTGCTTGGCCAGCTGAGCTACACTAAGCATCAGATAAAACCTGCAGATTGATTAGACCCAACTGGCACCTGCAGAATTAACACCTGCAGTTTTGGTCAGCTAGCTAAACTAATTGAACTGAGCAGCACAATGCTATTGGATTTCACTTCTTCTCTTTTCACACGTAACTCTTGACGTCCTTTGCAAGTGGTTGTGAGAAACTGCATATTTGATTTAGTTTGAAATGGGATCATGTTTGCAGGTGACCGCAGCTTTGTAATGCAAACATGGAGATACGTCTTTATTCTCGCTTTAGAACAGAGCAGGTTTGGGTTTTTGTTCTGCTTTAGGAGACTGCCATTGGATATTCAGTGACGAGCATTTTGAATAGATAGATTTAATTTTTGCTACAGCCTGGGTTACAATAACAATCCTTACATCTTTTGTAATTACCACCCAGCATTTCACCCACGACCACATAACAACCTCTCCGTATATTTAATCGCTCTCTCCTAACCTTCAGCTCAACTAATGGAGCTGCTGGTTGATTAGCAAACAAAGAGTCACCTGAATGCCAGGCACAGACAGCTGTGCTGTGTGTGTGTCACTCACAACCCACCTGCAGAACGCAGCAAACGCCAGATGCTGGTCTTGGAGCAAGCTTGGCAGCAGGGCGCTGGACACAGAGAGTGGCGCAGACACGCACGCCTGTGCCTGTATGGATGCATGCAGGGAAATTAGAGCAAGAAAAGCTCGGAAAATGTTATGGAGAGGAAACATTTTTATCTTCTCTTCTGCCTAATTTATCTCTTGGTGTTTCCTCAGTGTCATGACTACCATACCATCTGCTAAAGAGAAAAGTTTGGTGCAATCCCAGGTAGTCAAAAAACGAGCTGGTTGCTCAGACTGTGCAGTGAGAGTGGATTTCGTAAGCGGTCCTGACTAATGTGGTGTGTGCATCTCGTGAGTTTTATAGTTTCTAAACATTACAAGATGGCAAGCTAATACAATGTTTGGCAAAATCTCCTGACTAAGCCCCAATTTTCCATTTGCTTCACAAACCGACTGTGCAGTTCAACAGAAGTTGGGCTTGTAATAATTGTTGGCATTATTCACGCAAATATATTAATATTTTGATATGGCACACCTCACCGTGAAAAGAAGCTAGAGATTCAATGCTAGTGTCAGCATATACACACCAGAAATACTTCTGAAGTACACCTGAGAATTCTGATTTAATGATGTAATATTGTATTTTAAAATATACATTCAGGTGTGTGGTGATTATTCAGGAAAGATATAAAGTTCTCACTTCATTGTTTTATTTTCTTGACAAAAATGGCATTAGTACTTGCAAACTGGGATTACATCCCAGTTTCTATTGAGCGCTGCAAAAATTAAACAAAAGAGAGACCGAACTTTAGAAAGTAAAGATTTATTGGGCATCCTTTTACTTGGAAAGTGATGGTGATTAGGTTAGAGGTAACCCATCTTTTTTAACTAATCCTGAGCAAAACTCAAACTTGCACCCAATGTGGATGCACACTAACACTTTATTGACTCATTTACTTAATTTTGTCAATAAAGGCAGAGGGAGATCCCAGTTGACTGGAAGCTGGCAAATGAGACGCCCATCTATTAATACAAGAAGGGCTAGAAGGAGGAGCCAGTGAATTACAGACCTGTCAGTCTGACCTCAGTGCCAGGGAAGGTCATGGAAAAGATCATCTTGAGTGCCATCACGTGGCACATATAAGACAACCAAGAGATCAGGCCCAGTCAGCATGAGTTTAGGAAAGGCAGGTCCTGCGTGACTAACCTGATCTCCTTCTATGACAAGGTGACCCGCTTAATGGATGAGGGAAAGGCTGTGGATGTTGTGTACTTAGACTTCAGTAAAGCCTTTGACATCATATCCCAC